>OX451389.1:16616591-16808059 GCA_949629135.1 Eremobia ochroleuca
TTCATAAATTGTTTCTAAATTCAGTGCCGACTGTTCCATATACTTTTTACAACATCCGTTGAACCCTTTTCCTATAAATCTGATTACGTCATCAGACCGACACTTTACACAGCTAAACGAAATCAATTGGTGCGAAATAAGTCTTCAATAATAAAGCAGATTGCAATACGAACCGAGTTCGTAATAAGTGAAGCGAGTGTTTCTTCAAACTCCTCACAGGATCAGATTACGCAATTAAAGTTCGTTGTAAATGGTGAAGCAGCTCGTTCTCGTCGAAAGCACTTTGTTTGTGGGAACTCGGCACAATTTATCAAGAGAATTGTACTGTTGAAATGGAACTACTTGTTATATTACTCGGTTTGCCGAGAGTAGTAGCACTATCTGGTTATTTAGTTCTTTCCTTTGAGAGAATAATAATTTGTTATAACTGATTTAATGTTCGGAAAGTTTCACCACCTGTTGAGTTGTTGTTTCTTTTTGTAACTAAAGAAGTTTTCTTTTTGTTATTACTTTGGCAAGTGTGAAATCACAATGGATTTACACTTCTTAGTTATTTGTTTATACAACATTATTTTCAGTATATTGCAAACCTGAATATACTTTGTTCAGATTAAGTAACTGAATCGATTCCAATAATTTGTACACCATGTTATATTTTGTCCCAAAAATATTTAAAAAACGTTACAAGTTTTACACCGAGCGACTCTAAGTACATATCCGCAATCATATGCACACAACACAGGTCACGGCCGGTCGGCCGGTGGCGCGTGGTAAGTGGTAACCATCTTTTTGTACGGACAAGCAGGTAACATAACAAGCTTATAACTTTGTGATTTTTCATGATACAGTTTTGAAATTTTGTACATAGATTCTTTACATACAAATACTAGACACGTGTTTCGGGTTTCGCATATACTAAAACTAATGTTGTATATTATTCTGTTCGCGCCGCTTCGCCCGCGTGAGTTTCAGAAATTATTCCACGGGAACGTGCTCTCGGGACAAAAACTATAAGTAAGCCTATGTCCTTCCCTAGGATGCGATCTATCTCTTTGCGAAATTTTATTGAAATCCGTTAAGTGGCTTAGGCGTGAAAATGTATATTGGATTTAATTTTTTTTTTCACATAATCCTCATTATTTTTCTAAAATAAATGTAGCCTAAGTTACTCTTTCTAATATCCGCTATCTGCCAGTGGAAGTATTGTTAAAATCGGTCCAGTCGTTTTGGAGATTACCCGGAACTAGCAAACAGACAAAAAAATATTAAATTGTTTTTTTTTTTAATTACCTTTACACTTTATTTTATTCATTTAATAAAAAAGCTGTTATTTTGACATTACAAACAGACACTTCAATTTTATTTATTTGTATAAATATAACATCTAATCTAAGAAACGAGATACCTTAAAACTTGTATATCAGTGCCGTGAAATAGGAATAGGAAACTGGTCTTTTCAATCAAAAGGCAGGAAATTTACTTTAATTCCATTATGGGTATCAATTTCTACAGTACCTAACCACAAAAAAGAATCTCTTGTAATGTACGTAATCTAAGAAATATCAGAAGGCAAATTCTCGTAGATTAAAACGTTCAGAATCTAGTAGCAGTCTAATCTCTGCGACAAACAAATATCGAACTCTTGTCAAAAATGTAGGGTAATTAGACCTATTTTTGACAGATCGAGACTGACAATGAGATCAGACTTTGAACGTTCTTAAAATTACGAGAATTGCCCCTCAGAATTCTTTACACCTTCAGCCGGGTGTATGTAAGTATAACTTTCAGAGGTCTCTTCAGGGTACAGAAGACCTCTTTTACATACTTTTATATTGCAGAAAGTCCAAATCAACCATAATGACTACCACTAAAGTTACGGTTCACAACCCTATGACGAATTTACGAACTTCTTCTTATTTTTCTTTCGGGACATCGCCAAAGGATTGGTGGACTCTTCACGTGACCAGAGGGCTGGCCTATTTTTAGGCCAAAGTATCAGGATGCAACGTGGAAATGCTGTCAGCCTTTTGGGCACTTTTCCCATTGACAGTAATGCGAAGCTCTTCCCTTTTTAGGGTTCCGTAGTCAACAAGGAACCCTCATAGTTTCGCCATGTCCGTCTGTTCGTCCGCAGCTTAGCTCAGATACTCTTAGTACTAGAAAGCTATAATTTGGCATGGATATAGGTACATATAATATTAATCACGCCGACAAAGTGGTAAAATAAAATCAAGAAACAAAAATGAGGATGTTTTTTTTCTCGTCTACCCCATGGCGTGTGGTATCGTTGGATAGGTTTTTCAAAAATATTGCAGGCTTGTGAAAACCATTTTCCGATTCAGGGATCCGTTTGTGAAATATTAAGCTTTAATTTTTGTTAGTCAAGTGTGTCCCCCCGCCAGCTAAATGGTTGCTTTTGGATATGTGAAATAATTCACAGTATTAGTAAATATTAACGAAGTTAAAAGGAAAACTATCACAGTTAAGTAGCCTTTACAACTTTACGAGTAATAGTCGACCAACTTACATTTGCAGCTGCAATTATGAGATAACATGATTTTCAACTACAATGTTAAGTTGGTTCTTGGAATAAATTCATTCCAAATAAGGAACCCTTCATTGTGCGTGGTCCGACATGACTTTTTTTTTTTTTTTTGGGTGGCAAATTATCAAATAACTTCTCCCGTTCTGGGCGGAACGGGAGGGTGCGTCAGACTTTTACTGACTAAAACCCACCCGTGTTCCTTCAGTTGCCTGTGCCGCCAAGGGCCACGGTAACTCTTTCGAATAACCCGCGACGGTCCGACATGCCTTTGGTCAGTTTTTTTTTATATGTAATTGTAAATAACATGTATATTTTGGTTTTACCTTGTACATTGTATTTACAAATATGTATATCGAGCTAAAAATTTCTTCTTATTTTTTATGTTTTTTGTTATTTTTCCAGCGCTACAGCGATACTCTCGAACGCTGCCTTGACGTAAGTAAGATTGTGCCAAATCGTTTGTTCACCAAACAGTAATCAATCATTCGCCGTAACGAGACCGATATCTTCTTTAATAAAATTTGCTTTTTGTTTACTAAGCAGCGATAGCGGAATTCGTGACATTTTTCTCATTTCTCTTGCTTTTTATTAACTTGGATATCTAACCACGTAATTGCTGAAGTTTGTGTGAGATTGTCAGTTGACTAATGAATGACTATGTATGAGGTGTAATCTTGTCTGTCCTATGCTTTGGGTTCTTAGGAAAGCGGTTCCGTGATATTATAACAGCCGATCGATTCTGTTAGAATCTCACGGTGAGAAGTTAAGTGAAGTGAGCTGTAATTTCATCTGATGCTAGGGATTAACAATAATGACTGCTCACTTTAAGCTCACCTCACTCAAGTTATCACGGTAAGATTTTTACAGAATAGCACTACAGGCGTCATGAAAATCTGTAATTTTCACCAGTATTTGACATTAAGATTTCAAAAAATGCGCTGCATTTACAAAAAAAAAAAAAGATACAAAAAGTTTCGTTAAGTATCAAAAAGTGCTGACAGACAGTAATTTTACATACACAGCTTCGAAAAGTTTGTAAATTATAACTTTTTGCTTGACCGTTGATCTCCAAAGTAAGCAGGGCTTGTATTTTGGGGGTCGGAGTGCGAATGAGCAAAAATAAATAAAAGGTAAAAGGTTAGTTTAGCAAATCGTTTGTGTTTGTGTGAGCGTTAGGACAGCTGTTATTGTGTGACCGTTCACCGCTTTCTTAGGAAATCAAAGCTTTGGGTACCAAGCAAAATATCGTAGTATTGATTTTCCATGAGGTGGCATTTGAGTGCTTTACATTTCTTTGCAAAAAAAGGCTTTTTAAAAATTAGTTTACGAATACCTATAGCCCACCACTCTTTGTAAAGAGTTATTTTCTAGCAAAGAAATGCCTTTGATGATCCCTGTTTTGAATTTACGGGAGTAATCTTCGAATTTATATAAAATACGTTCAAAGAACACGATTATAAGAGTCCTCAATCTTAAATTCGAAATTAAACCTACCTACTGATTTCTAACAGACTTGTGTGATTTATTTTCTGAACTTAAGGAAAGGATGTTGGCACTTTAACAATAGTTCTCTAGCAGTGCGATTCTGTAACCATCTCACCGTGAAAACTAAGGTGAAGTGAGCGTGGAGTCAGCTGTCAGTGTCATCCCACCTGATACTAGGGATTGACGAAGGATAAATTTACAATCATAATCGAGATTTTAATCATATTTGTTATGCTAATTCTATTGATCATTTTATATGATTTCAAAGCTAATGTTTTAATTGTCATAACATTACTATTTTGTGGGGTTTTAATCTAACAAAAAAAAAATAACAAAAAACAACAAAATTGATATTTTGACCAAGTGTCTGTTTTGCTGTTTTATTTTAAAACCTTACAAAATAGTAATATTTTATTTATTTGGTTTAAACACTGTTTATTATAGGGCAATGCGTGAAGTTGATGTGGGCTAGTACGACAGAGCATAACGTGGCCCTATCACGTTACGTGTTAAAAAAAAAAAAACAATAAAGTTATTTATTTTTCAAATTTTATTAAAACATTTTTAAAAATGATCCAATGTTACAAATAATACTTTAGAATATGACAGTGGTCCTCAAACACAGGCGCTCACCTAGTTTGAGGACCACTGTCATATTCTAAAGTATTATTTGTAACATTGGATCATTGGATATTTGTCACTATTAAGTGCTCACTTCACTTATGATTTCACGGTGAGATTTTTACAGAATCGACCGGCTGATATTGTCATGGAAATTGCAAAAAAAAAAACGTATGAAATGTTTATTTTTGTGGGCTACTTTAATGGATTCTCCTTAACAAAATACTAGAACTATGTAAGCTAAAACTCACCAGTATAAGTGAAAGAACCAAATACTAATAGTATCAACGTTATGTTAAACAACTTCATTTTGAAAATATTATAATACCGAGTCAAACGTTCACACCGAACTCCTGTAAGCTAATGAATTCATAAATTAACTTTATGCGTAGTATTAGTAAGTACTTACGTAATTAGTGACGTATAGTTACTTTGAAGAGCAAACAATGATTCGATTCGAAACCACAGGGCAGAATATGAGGAATTTAGCAAAAAAAAAAATCGAACCCTGTTAGGTAGCAACGTAAGTGCCTATAGTATCCGTAATAAAGTAAAAGTTTTCCTTAATAGGACAATGCTCTTACATTATGTACAGACGGCACATCAAGCTACTGCAATCTGTCAAATTTTTTAATATAAATTTTATAATTTTCAACTTTATCGCTAAAGCATTAGGTTCAAAGTTGATTGAGATTTTTTTACAGTTTTGGGTAGCTTGATGTGATGGCGTCTGTACTATACTAGCTTTTGCCCGTGGTTTAGCCCGTGTGGATGTCGGAATATATTATAAAATTAGCTAGATATCCAGCAAATTTTATCATAAATTGATTACAGACGTTAAGCCATGTCATTTACCGCGGTAAAAAGCATAAATCAATCAATTCAGCCTATCGCAGTCCACTGCTGGACATAGGCCTCTCCCAGACTGCGCCACAACACCCTTTCTTCCTTTAGCTCGTCCGTCCATCTAGCTGGAGGGCATCCCATACTACGCTTGCTGATACGCGGTCTCCACTCCAGGACTCGTTTGCTCCACCGGCCATCGGTCCTTCGACAAACATGGCCAGACCACTGCCACTTCAGTTTGTTTACCTTACAAGCTATGTCGGTAACTCCGGTTCTTTTCCGGATAATTGAATTCCTGATTTTATCCTTCAAAGAGACTCCGAGCATATCTCGCTCCATAGCGCGCTGAGCGACCTTGAATTTGTGGACCAGCCCGACCGTCAGTGTCCTCATTTCAAGACGGGCAGGACGCACTGGTTGAAGACCTTAGTCTTCAAACCCTGCGGGATAGGTGACTAGAGGACTTGACGGAGTTTTCCAAATGCTGCCCCACCCAACTGGATCCTTCTGTCAGCTTCCTACCGAGCTGGATTATTTGCCCTAGCTAGACATAATCCTTCATTACTTCGAGAAGCGACCCTTCGATATGGATTGGACTCGGCAAGACGTACGAATTGTACATGACTTTCGTCTTGTCCAAATTCATGCCGAGGCCAACCTACCAAGAGGCTAAATTTAGGCTGTGCAGCATTTTGTCTAGCTGTTCCAGCGTCTCTGCCATTATGACGATGTCATCGGCAAATCGAAGATGTGAAATCTACTCGCCGTTCACGTTAATACCTTGTCCAGTCCAAGACGTCCTCTCCTATTTTCATATGGAGCCTAGCATACCAATTGTAACGCCATTTAGATGAAGTTCTCCACGCATGAGACCTATATAAATCGATATCTGACATAAATGCAAAGAGAAAACGTGTCACGTTTCCGAAATATTAACGTTCAAAGTTGATCACGTGACTCAATCATCAGCTTTGAGCATTACTATCACGGAAACATGACACTTTAGGCCACGTTCACACGGCGTCATTCAGTACGATATTTTGCTGTATAATTTTGGGATCACATGGTATTTTCACACTGCATCTGTTTTTGACTGTGTGAACAGTAGGATGTTGACGTGTGATCTCAACTTTTTATCGTAAAATATCGTACAGGACAGCACCGTGTGAATGACCGCTTACAGGGTTTGGTCTTAATCTGTTTTCTGTTTGCATTGATGTCAGTTATCGATTTATATAGGTCTCGTTGCGTGGCCATCATTTTCTAAATGGCGCGATGGTATGCCACGGATCTTCAAATCCGTTCAGGCGTTTTTGCGTGATTGAGTAACAAAAATACAATATTTTATATCTATAATATTAGAAGGTTTAGGTACACATGGCAACATGTCAAGCTTAACATTTCTAATACGAGCTGACCTCTCATTGTATAGGATTTCCGTGTAACGAGAGCTCAACTTCTGGAAAGTTAGGTATAGGTAGAGGAAGCTTAACCCTTTATAGGGCAGAAGATCCTGGCTTGTACGGTAAAAATAAAACACTGGGTATATTATACAGGGGGATATATATAAAATTTATATTTGTTGAATTTTTTATGGTACTTTGCATTTGACACACTACTCGTATTTTACTCTTTTTTCCAAGAGCTTTACTGCTGCATTTGTCTAACGTTTAGTTTAGCCGCGGAGATTCAAAATGTATGATGTCCAATATATGTACAGAGCCCCATAAAGGGACTTACCCACTACTTCACTTTAACAGCGCTTTAACAACGTCATTGGCCATACCGTAGGTGCCTACTGCCAACCAGTTACCAATTATACCTAATAATGCAATTAATTAACAATTTTACGTTTGAGGTGCTTTCGTCATCGTATACCTACTTTTGTAAACAGGACAGAAATAATGAATAAAGTATGAATTTTTAAAAAAAATATTTATTATTATATTGTTAGGGGTCAAACAGTTTACGAAGTAAGTACTAAGATTTAGTTTGATTAAAGATGAAGTTGGCACATCCATGTCATTGTTTTCATCTAAATATATGGAGTCAGTTTTTACGGCCTCGTTGGTCCCGTCCGTCCCAAGCACTTCTGTTGAGAATGTGGTCCTGGGTTGGATTCCCAGGTGTTTTGGGTTTTTCTATCAGGAATTTCTCGGAAGCAGCCCGGAGTCTGGATTTGTGCGCGGCTGATGGGAATAGGCTTGCTATTACTTGGGACGAAAACATAATTGGTGAAATGTGCGTACTACTTACTATGTCTATTATACCATATATTTAACTCTTTAAAGCATACTGTACAGCACTGTACTCGGGAATCCTGTGGTTCACATATTTATTTATTTATTCCTTTATTTCAGGCAACTAAGACCCAGAGAAAAAACAATACATACTAATACAAACATACTTATAAACTAATACATACAAAATTATCACAAAATACAATACTATAATAATATAACTTAAAAATACTATAAATAAATACAACATAACAGAACTTATACTACTGCACACGAAGTGTCGGCGTCGTGTTTCGCTGACTGGTGCCATGTAGCCGGCCACGAAACCGGCGATACACAACACCCTTCGGCCAGAACTCTTCCTTGAGGAACTTCTCGAGATGATGTGTCGGAACACGCACCACGAACGACTTGAAGTTCGTGTTGTGACGCGGCTCCAACTTCTCGACCCTCAAAGTCCAGTTGGTCTTCACACGCAGGTACTCCACGATCTCCTCAACCTTCGTGGAGTGGTGCAGCCTGGACACGTACAGCAGCGTCGTCGGGATTGCTGGACGCAGCAGCATGTTGGGTCCTGCCGGCGCGGTGCCGCACTGGTTCCGACAAGGAGGCTTCTTCTTCTTCTTCTTTTCCACCTTGATGAAACCATCCTCGTCGCTCGTGTCCTTCCCTGGACCCTGCCTTACCAAAACCTTCTGGGTTTTAGACCGGCTTCGTTTACCCCCTTCTGGTTTTTCCGCTTGTTTTACCTGCGAGTCTTGCGATTGCGACTCAGCAGGCTTATTAGCGGCGGCAATTGCTGCGTAGGCTCGTTTGGGGGCCGACGATTCTACACAAATCGTTGTCTCCACCTGTGTTGAGGCAGGGACGGCCACGGCACGCTTTGCAACGCATGCATTCTCGGCAACTGGTGACGCATCCGAGCTAGCCGACTCGAAACTGCAGATGGAGGCGTTTTGTGCGCCGCGACGCGTGTCCACGTTTGCGGCGGCGTCGGTAGGTGACCTACTTGCAGAAATTGCATTACGCAATAACACTACTTCTGCTCGTAGATCACTGATGGTGTTATTGGACACCTCCAACTGATGCTGCATCTCGGCCTGGCTTTGCTTCAGGAGTGTAATATCCTTCAGCAGCCTGGTGACATCTACGTGGTCGAACGTGACGGGAGGCAGCTTGTGCAGATCCTTCGCCACGAAATTAGGCACGTCGTCCGGGTCGGTCTCCTTCATCAGCGTCACGATGTCCTGGAGACTCTTCTGTGTACCCAAAAGGCTTACAATGCTCTGCGCATCCAATATAATAACGCATTCAGGGTATTGTTGCGATTGCCGCGCTACTGTAGTGCCTCGACAATGTTTGCAGACGCACGCACTGACGGATTTGATGCACTGTGGCGTAAGAAATCTGCCTCGCTACTCCGCAAGCTGCGTGGCAGTCCCAACACTAACCTGCAATCAACAATTGACAGTTCAACAACATTCATTGCGTTATTTAAGTTGTTGCACAGACACATTTTTTCAACATATGAAGCAATGGATTAGCAATATGCTTCAAAATAATTCAAATTGACAGTAATATTATGTTGCGCAATTACGGTGCCGGTCTGTTTTAGTTATTAATTACTAACATAGGGTAAATTTTTGTTACCAACAGTCTAGACCATTGTATTGCACTAGCAATATCTACAAAGACAAGTGATTGCGTGTCACTGAAGTTTAAAAATACATCGAAAAAATGGATGCAGAAGAATTGAAAATCTCCTCGTATTGTCGAAGTCGGTTAAAAGAAAATCTATGCCGAAAATACAGTGTTATTTTCTTTCCGTTTTTTCTTCTAACCGCCGTTTCTGCCGAGTATCAATAGATGTCGCTGACAGTAGGGCAAATCCTCCGCTTAATGGACAAGATACCGTAATCCCTTTGTATAGCCAAAGATTATTGTTTGATGGCCCGATGAGGAGATAGGACCTAAATTAAGGACCTTTTCTTACCAATGTTTATTGTCCGATACGGAATGGTCTTTTTACGGTTACGACTATGTGAGGGAAATAGAATTTGTTGGAGTTAGAATGGAGTTGTCTGGTTCACGAATTAAAAACCAAATAATAATGTTTGTGTATTATTTTATTTTATCATAATACAGTATGTGTGTATACTTTGTATGTGTGTCTTATATGTATTTTTTTGTAATGTGCGTTTTGTTTTATGTGTGTTTTGTGTGCGTTGTGCATGATAGCGAGCAATACAACAAAAAATTATAGTTAAAAAAAACTAAAAAAACACGCTTTAATAGCAAATCAAACTAAAAATCAGAAAATAACTTTTAATTTAAAATTCTAAAATAAAAATAAAGTTACGAAAATAAAATTAATTTCATTGTTAAAAAGCGTGATCTACTGCGTACAAAGACTATTTGTATGCACTAGATCTCTCAAGACAAATCTTCTAGTTACTAAAACCCTTTGAGAGATCGCCGTGTCTGCATCAAACGCTTTTGTAGACTAAGAGTGCGTTGTACGAGTACGAGTACATCTTGGTCATTCACGATGGCCCTGATTTCAAATGTATAATGAGAAGATAGAGGTTATAGCACAACCCCCAATGTAATAGCTCGTTTATTTTCGCTAAGAACAATTTGCTAAATTATTTTATTTCTATAAGTTGGTTTCTAAGCACACTACACACGCCATCATGTTTTATAAGCTAGATAAGGTCAGCGTTTCCTGTCTGACTATTCTGAAAAGAAAGGACGAAACGAACTCAAAGGTCTCTTTTAAAGTCCAGACATAATCTTGGTCAGATATTTGCTGTTTTATTTCTGGATGATCCAAAACGAACTCTACGACTTTATCAAAAATGTTTGCCAATTGCTTGATAACATAGAATACAATAAACTAAGACTAATGAAGTTGAAGGTCTTCGCTTGATACATGACTATCAACCATGTATAAATGGTTAATGGTCATGTATCAAGCAAACATGCATGTAACAGAAAGGTGTGGTTGGTACAGACGCCAGCACATCAAGCTACTACAATCTGTCAAATTTCTTTAATAGATTTTCAACTTTATCGCTATAGCATAAGGTTCAAAGTTGATTGGGAAAATTTGACAGTGCTGGCGTCTGTATAAACCATCAAACTCTTCACAACTGGAGCCATAATCGTAATCCCGAAAAATAATCAGCCAATACTTATTCCTTAATTTGGGACGAGTAGGTATTAAAGTTTTGGATAAGAAAGTCATTTTTCCTTTTTCTATTACGATGTTGGTCTCATGAAGAAAGTAGTTCAGTTTGATGGTCTACTAAACCCTCAAATACGACCACACCTTTCTGGTGCATGCTATATTTTCTAAAAAAATGTTATCATTCTCAGTAAACCAACATCTAATACAGAATTTACTTCCTAATTTAAAATATGAATCAGTTAATCAACGAGCCGTTTCGTTGACATATTCGCGAGTCAGAGACAAACTTATCGGTTAGCCTGGCTCGTTAGCAGGCCAGTGACGTCGTTAATCTTTTTAATGCCGTGGTACCCATTTCAGCCGTCCAGTTGATATGCAAACTGTACTGTGCAGTACTTAGGTGGATTGGTAGGGGTACACGTAGTGGTATGTCCAATGTTTTCTGAAAAGTCACTAATAATGAGAACGTGGGATTATTGACCTTTTTTTTGAGAGGTATTACTTCCGAAGAAGCCTCACTGCGATATCTCGCGATCTAGCTCGAAGTCTTCATGTAAAACAAATGCATGCTAATAGACTCGCACGCATATGCTGAAGAATACCTCACTGCGATATATCGCGGGCTGTTTGGGGGTTTTATACAGGTAAACCTCGATGTCTGGCATATGCGTGTGTCAGAAAGGGGAATGAAAACTTTATGTATAGGTAATAATATGAGCTTTATTAGCAAGCTTTGAGTTTCGGAATGGTTACTAATTTTATTTACTGTGTATGAAATACCTATGAATATGGTGTGTAGGGCTTTCCTTACACACCATATTCATTGGTATTCAAACCCTTTGGTTTTATTAAGAAAAGCACAGAAAGACAAGACTAGGCATTTATATTTCAATTAGGCTTGTCAGTTAAATACGTTAATGAGAAAAGTAGTTGTCCGTTCCAAAACTAGGACGTCATGGAGAAGGAAGGACAAAGAAACTCCATAGCAGCTTGTTTTAAAGTATTATATCGACACATTTTTACATTTGCATAAATAATTGTTATCACATCAATCTCTTGGACCATTTCTCAAAGCTATAGCAACTTATCATCACTACATAGTATAAAACAATGTCGCTTCTCTGTCTGTCTGTCCCTATATATGCTTAGATCTTTAAAACTGCGCAACGGATTTTGATGCGGTTTTTTTAATAGATAAAGTGATTCAAGAGGAAGGTTTATATGTATAATAAATGCATAATATAGTAGAGAAACACTGATAATTTTAGAGGTTTCTAATGTGATGTCGTAAATTAACACATTTTTTTGCGCTTGCATTGTAAACGCTGGCTGAACCCTTCGAGATAGATAAAAATAATGTACTACAGTATTGTACACCTTAAAAAGGTCTACAAAAAAGTCCGCGATGGTATGTGTCTATCTCTTAGGGATAACCCACAATAACCATTTTTTATCCTTAACTTTTTACGAGAAATAATGGCTTATTTAAGAAGCAATTTTAGGCAATACAGCATTAATCCTTATCCAATTAAGTACCTTAAAAACATTGTGCATTTCATATAGATCATTATGGCCCTTTACAGCATGTAATTTAAATGAATATTTTCGAAGATATTACAGATTTAAAATGCAGGTACATAGCATCTGCGGCAGCGGGCGGTACCGGGCGGGGGAGCCGGCCGCCCGGTGGCGCTTGCCTGTAAGTAGCGCGTCGAAGGCCGGGCTGCGCCCTAGCCCGGTTAAGCAGTCGACAACCTCATAAGTTGAACTGCGATATGCCATTAAAAAAAAAACAAAAAAAAAAACGGGCTGCGGCCTATAGCACTTTATGATTAGCAACGATCGCACGCGTTTATCGGAGCTCTCTAGCGAGGAAAATAACAATTATTAGTACTGTATTTTTAATTTTATATTATTTAGTATCAGCATTGCACCCGTGCGAAGCCGGGCCGGGTCGCTAGTCGGAAATAAACTACGAATACTTATCCTTAATTCGATTTAACACATAAGCAATATTAGACAGACGTACTTACCACATATACTCGTAGAACAACATAGTTAACAGAAATAATTTCAATTAACTTACGTGAACGGTAGTCCATCTTTAACCACAGTTGAATCAAAGAGTTTCCAGAATTGGGTACATATATTTTTATAGTCTCCTAATATTTTCTGAATATCATATTGGGAAGGGTTGATTGCCCGGTTGTGAGGCACTGGAATACCGTCCACGGTTCTGGAGGTGCCCTCTATAACATTAACTAGCGCAACTTTGTAAGTAAATAATAATAATGAATAAATAATTAATAATTTTAGCAACATATTTATACCTATGTATTATTTACTAACAATGTATGGAATGTAAATGTTATTCTGAAATAAATGAAATAATAACAATAATTACACAAGTACAGACGCCAGCACATCAAGCTACTACAATCTGTTAAATTTCTTTAATAGATTTTCAACTGTATCGCTAAAGTATTAGATTCAAAGTTAATTGGGAAAATTTTACAGTTTCGGGTAGCTTGATGTGCTGGCGTCTGTACATCTAGTACGAGTATTACTCGTACCACCATTTTTAACCGATCATATATTTTGAATAACTTTTAATATTGACAGTATTAAGTAAATCTAATTTGGCAGAACTGTTATAAAACATGATAATATTTTCAATGTATTTTTATTACAATGTATCCGACTGTAATTAGATGAAGTCTGAGTTTACTACATTTACTATGTAGGAATAACCAGATCACTTATACATCAAAATAGCACATAAAATTATGAAAATATTTCAATTACAATGCTTAATCCTGTTATCCTTTTTTAGGCAAAAGTAAAATAAGTTTTTGTATTTATTTGGACCGACTCTTAGATCACCTTGTTCGGAATTCGTTGATTATTCGTCTAGAAATACCCTCGACAGTTTACCAAGAATACAGTACATACTAATTCCATGCAATTTAGGTAAAGATCCATTAAAGATCCGACATGTGTGTGTCTGTCAGGTGACATCGAGGTATCGAGCTAAACCGCGACCGCAAGGTATCGCAGTGAGGCATCTTAGGCATGTAATTACCCTTTCTTTGTTTGTCATTCACAAGCTTAAAACTATGTAAATTATTCAGAGAAATCAATTGTTGCAAATTGACTACCAACTTGAATTGTCTATAAATTCAAATCACAGCTGTCATTCTGTGACAGTTGTATGAAATGGCTATAACACATAGACATATATATATGGACTGGAAATACCTACGAAAAAAGGGTGCCTACCTACAACTCATATTGTCTCAAAAAATGGCTGCCATTGCTAGGGTTGTATCAATCAAGGAACATTGGTGTTACTATAACGAGTATCGATACTAAATACGAGTCGTACTAGTTATCACGTTTAGATCATAATATAGTATACTAACTTATAGTCCGTTCTAACTAAGGTTGCCTACTTTATAGTATCGTATCCTAGTTTATTTTCGATAAACATACTTTATAATTTTGCATAAAAATACAGTATGCGAAAATACTTTATTTCTAATCTTTTGTTATGCGTAAAAGACTCATATGAACTATTTATCGATAGGTACAGACGCCAGCACATCAAGCTACCTGAAACTGTCAAATTATCGCAATCAACTTTCTTCCCTGAAAATAAAATTAATGCCAAGTGTTTTTTCGGCACAGAATTTAAAAACACCTTTTAATTGCATCACGTTTACGTATTAAAGTGAAGGAAAACAGCGTGAAGAGATATGTATCCATATGCCCAAAAACAGGTGCTTTCGCATATTATACCTTTATTATTATACCTATTATACCTTATAATATGTATGTATTTAGAAATATATATGTATGTTTACCAGCTGTCTTAGTACTCATATCACAAGCTCTGCTTAGTTTGGGACTAGATGGCGTTGTGTGAAAGTTGTGGAATATGATTTATTTATTTATTATTATTTTTATATATGTAATTAATATATATCTATTTATTTATTTCAGGCCAAACGGCCAGGCTATTATTAATCAATCATTTTAATACACATTTACCAAAAATGCTGTGGGAACAGAGTTATCATGTAATCTCATTACATCAAGTGTTCTATTGAAACAGCTTTCTTCAAAGTGAAGTGAACAGAGGTACTTTTTGTCTTTCTTTATGTCGGGGATTAATATTTTCTTCACCAATAGCCTCTAACCACTTTTTCTTTAGTCCTTCCTTTTTAGGAAACCTATAAAAAGTGCAAGTATTTTTATCAATAAATAATTTTGGTTACAGCTATATTATATTAGCATATGAAACTAAAATCAATAGGAAACGTCAGAAGCTATGTGCACGGTTCCAATTGGTGGTTTCTATGGAGAAGAGTCGGCAAGAAACTCCACGGTTACTCAAAATAATTGGCTTTTACAATGTTAATAGGTAGGGGAGGACAGTGTAGGCCTGTCAACAAGTACCAGGTACTTAAAAAAAATAGAAGTCATTGTAAAAGCCAATTGTTTTTAAAAGAGTAACCGTGGAGTTTCTCGCTGGTTCTTCTGCATAGGAAACCACCATTTGGAACCGTGCATCTAGCTTCTGACGTTTCATAAGTGCCCATGTAGGTTTATGTGAAAGAAAATATCGTCGACCGTAGGTTCAATTGCTGTAAGGGACAAAATACGATTTTTCAGGAGAGGCCGACAAAGTTTTTTTTCGGACTAAATCGCCCATAACTTTTTTGTTATTAACCTTTTTCGGGTCTGATTTCACACATAAACTTGTATTTTAGTGCTCTATCTACATGTGTAACATTTATTTAAATGAGTTAGCTATTTAAGAAAATAGATGTCCCTTACAACAACGTATTTTGTTAGTAATGTCCCTTACTGCCCAAGTATCTTGTAGTCCCGTCCCTTACATTAAATTGACCTCTACGTTGGATCCAATCTATTAATGAAAAAATAGTGTAAAGGACATGTTGAACAAATTTATGAAAAAAATACAATGTAAAGAGATTTTTGGCAGAAAATGAAGTACACACTTTTGACGTACGGATATCTTAAATTTGGAAATCCTTATAAGAAATCATTTAAAAGACATGAAAATGTATAGAACCGTGGGTGTGCTTTTTTGTATGTCGCTTACATGCAATGTTTGTACATTGTAATAGCAAATTTGTATTAGTTTGAATAAAACAATTTTTATTTTATTGTATAAAAATTGTTTTATTAATAATTGTTTTATTTATGTTACCATTTTTTTAATAATTTGATTTTAATAAACATCTTATTAAAATCAAATTATTAAAAAAATGGTAACAATTTTACCTATACTTACTTTGAATTCTTATTCAAATAAAAGAGTAGCTGCAAAAACCGCGCACAATCCCGACCAAACATGTAGCTGAAATTCCAAACGTTTGAATTCCAAAAGTAGAAAAGGCTGCTCTACTACTTTCTTATATGCAAAAAATCGAAATAATGAAAGATATATTGAATAATAAACCTTAATTACGATTAATATAAGACATATCATTGTAACATATTGTTATTATTGCATTAGAAAAAAAAATATAGAGTGATTATCTAAATAATAAAAAGGGAACAATTTAATCAGATTACATTTATAAAAAACAACAAAAATAATGGCTTTTTTGGCAAATTTAAGTTGTCTGGCCCCTTGAAACTTTTTGAAAAATTTCTGGAAAATCAACTAAAGAGTGCCGAATGATTTTCGAAAATATTTATCATCCGGCAACTACCCCTTCTATTGTTTATTTATAAAAAACAACAAAAATAATGGTTTTTTAGCAAAATTAAGTTCTCTGGCCCCTTGAAACTTTGTAAAAAATTTCTGATAAATCAACTAAAGAGTGCCGAATGATTTTCGAAAACATTTATCATCCGGAAACTACCACTTCTATTACTTATTTTATAAAAAACAACAAAAATAATGGTTTTTAGCAAAATTAAGTGCTCTGGCCCCTTGAAACCATGTGAAAAAATTCTGGAAAATCAACTACATAGAACCGAACAATTTTCGAAAAAATTTTTCATGCGGAAACCACCCCTTCTATTGTATATTTATAAAAAATAACGGCTTTTTGGCAAAACTAAGTGCTCTGGTCCCTTGAAACTTTGTAAAAAAATTCTGATAAATCAACTAAAGAGTGTCGAATGATTTTCGAAAACATTTATCATCCGGAAACTACCCCTTCTATTGTTTATTTATAAAATATAACAAAAGTAATGGCTTTTTGGTGCTCTGGCCCCTTGAAACTTTGTAAAAAATTTCTGATAAATCAACTAAAAAGTGCCGAATGAACTTCGAAAATATTTATCGTCCGGAAATTAACCCTTCTATCATTTATTTATAAAAATAATGGTTTTTTAGCTAAATTAAGTACACTGGCTCCTTGAAACCTACTACCCTACTACAAAGTTTCAAGGGGCTAGAGCACTTCGTTTTCCCAAAAAGCCATTATTTTTGTTGTTTTTAACGACAGATGAACTCGCACTGATACCACTTTTTCATGCCCGCGCGCTGCTTTCGCATTGGTACTATCCTCTCTTTTGCACACAGAAAGACGTTGTGAGATAGAAAAGGATGGTAATAGTGCAATAATTCGATTCAAATAGGTGTAACGTTGACACTGCTTAAAGTATGACAATGCAAATTGGGGTAAGGGACAACTATGTCAAAACTCGTGCAATCCATTTAAAGTATGGATGATATTTATTTTTTGAGACAACAAAGACATTAGTGTAAGGCCAGTTTTATTATTGTTTCTTAAAAAATAAACCATGTAATGGTAATTCGTTGATTGGGAAGACCCTTACTTTATTTGAAGTGGATTGGCGGCGATAATTACACCATTTTAAGTTCCTATATTGCATAGTTTTTCAGATACATTGTTATTATGGGGCTGATTCTAAATTTGGATCCAAAAATCATTAGAGTAAGGGACATTTTTTTTAAGCTAGAATTTTTTTATATTCACCATTCGATAGAGCGAAAAATTCTGAACAAAACTGTATACTCAACTCATTTTGGGTATTTTGTCCCTTACAGCAATTGAACCTACGGTCGACGATATTTTGATTTTGGTGCTGTGAACCACGGGCCGGACCTAGCAAGGTCAATCGGAGCTAATAAGACGCAGGACTATTTATGTTAACATATCAGAATATACCGATATCGTTCCAGCGGAGGAACTAGTTCCGGAAACTATTAGGCAACGGTACAACACTATTCTATTATGACATATTATTGTAAACAAACGAATGAATTAACAAAATAATAAAAAGGTCTGTTATACGGAAATTCACCCAAATATCAATACTTTAGCCATAAATTCGTGATCGCGTTACAATTATATCATCGAATGTCTATTATTGTATGTGTTATTGCATGAAAACCGGCTACTAACCTGTGCAAAGAAAGTTGAGGTTGATTTTCATTCTTCCTTGCACCACACTTCACAATACAACACACAGGCATGTTGAATTGCTGTTTTTCAACATTTACATGCAGTTTTAAAGGTAAAGTCCTCGTAATTTTCTCGCAAATCTCAATAATACAAAAAATAAACAACCATTTGACAGCTGAACTACCACGAAACTTGGCGACAAAGATGGCTGCTCTGGCACCTACCTACAACCGTGTATAGAATAACAGGGCATCTCCTGTTATATCCCATCTCAATGCTATAACACGGCAAATTGACGTAAGATGTCAATTTACTTAATTAATTTTCCTGACTATGCTTAGTTGTGTTTTAACAGTAGGTTTTATGTAGGTAGGTATATTATAATAGTAAGGCAGGTAACAGAATTTACATACTTAGGTTCTTTCCCTACAAACAGAACGGAAATCTGGCAAACACTGTCACTGTTAGATAGGTAAGGTACTTACAACAGGTTCTTGTCTCAAATGCATATTTAGTAGATACCTATTTCTTATTGTTAAATTCTAGCAAAGTGCATTAATTCTAAATTTCACAATATAAAATATGGCGTATTATTCAATTAAAACATTTAGCGCTAATGCAAATATTTTAACGATCAACATGAAGTTAGTCAATTAATTTAATTAAATGACTTACTTCATGTTGACGGTTGGTTGTTTTTTTGATTATTGTTTTGCTAGTGTTTTTTTATAGTTAGATACTGTAAAATATAAGCATTTTAATTTATATGAAATTAATTATCGGTATCACCATTCATGTTTCCTCATGAGTATAACGGTGTTTATCAAATAATGATGTATAAGCTGACTAGCATCGGCCCGCAGTTTTACCCGCATAAGTGTCGATCCCGTGGGAATATCGGGATAAAAAGTACCTTATGAGTTAATACCGGTTATAAACTATCTGTGTACCAAAGGTCATCGGGCACCTTAGTATGGAAACCATGCCCATGGCGGACACAAACGAAATATAGCAGAGTGTATTGATATATGGCTCTGATTTACTATGGCATTAGTCACATTAATGTGAGCCACGGGAATCTCGAAAAATTCAAGTGTTATAAACTGATATAGGGAAGATGAATAAAATGCTAATTCATTAGAATATTTTTTATTCAATTTGATCCAAATCAAGCATAAGATCATTTAAAAAGGCAGCGGGTGCATCTGTTGCTTCCTGATGTCTGGCCCAAGACAGATAATAAACTATGCTTGCGATATGGGCGCAGCTCCCGACAATGCGGCGGCCATGTATACTTGAGCAGTAATACTCTTCTATACTTTGTCTTCCATGTTGTGTCGGGTTTAACATAATATATGTATAGTACTTTTTCATTCGGATATGACGTGACGAAGGACTGCACGGAGGGCGGTGAGACAGTGCGCGAGCGCAACGAAACTTGTTCTAACTGTCTAATGTGTGAAAGAGACAGCGTATACATGCCTCTGAACAGTCTGAACATTGGCGCATCCATGCACCATGCTGTATGGTATCGGAATTCTTTTTATGCCTTTATAAGATTAAATAAAATCCTCTGAAACCGTTTGTTTTTTATATTTTTTAAACGATCCTGTACAATTTTCTCCATCGATTTTTAATTAAATAATTATATGCAATGAAAGGTCATATCATTCCCCTTAATTTAAAACTATTTTGGTTAATGTCCGCCACTCTTCGCTAAGCGGGTCAGATATGCCCAATGACCTTTCATCCAAATCCGTTCAGCCGTTTGAGCGTGAAGAAGTTACAAACATAGCATATACAAACACAACAAACACACACACTCACAAACTTTCACCTTTATAATATTATTGTGATATACATATTAATGAAAGGCATCACATTTATTTAAAAAACAGTGTGATACCTTATGGATCCTCAATAATATTCAGTCAAGGCACCTTTCAGCATTTCAGATATTCAAAGACATGATGATTATACAGCCTAAGGGCCCTTTCCCAAAAAGCGGGAGCTTTTGCCGTGGGAAAGGGCTCTAACAAGGTGTGCGTTCAGCCAGATATTGGGTAAAAGCATAAAAGTCACGGAATTTTAGTATCGCAACCTTTAACCCTAAATTATGTCGCAACTCCGAGACAATAATATGAAGGCTTTTGACATGTTTAAGGCACCGGAACAGAGATATCTATATATTCAGAATATACAACATTAAAAAGAAAAGAAAAAGCTTCGTCAGTATTGGTGAAGTCGGGATTTCTCTAATAAAATTGCCTAGGGGTACCGTATTACCCAGTAACTGGGTTGTGGAGGTCAGATAGGCAGTCGCTCCATGTAAAATACTGGTATTCAGCTGCGTCCGGTTAGACTGGAAGCCGACCTCAACATAGTTGGGAAAAGGCTCGGCAGATGATGAATAAGAAAATTGCATACACAGATTAACACCGTTTGTTACCACCAGCTATCGTCAACGGGTCGTCAACGAGAAACGAGTTTATTCGAACCGAGCGTGACGTCCCAGTGACGGCGTGCGGTGGAGACGCGGCAAAAGTAAATGTATACAACGTGTAACGTTAAATGCGCAAAACCTGAAAGTAGTTTGAACAGAATAACGAGCAGAATTAACTGAAGCACTTTTTAATATAGGTCACATTTTTCAAAAAAT
The DNA here is from genome assembly GCA_949629135.1 of Eremobia ochroleuca. Taxonomy (NCBI): domain Eukaryota; kingdom Metazoa; phylum Arthropoda; class Insecta; order Lepidoptera; family Noctuidae; genus Eremobia; species Eremobia ochroleuca. The sequence goes on from OX451389.1 coordinate 16,637,590, forward strand.
CTTCATTAAAAACGTTGCCGTATCTATTTATTAATAGGTCAAGCAAGCCAATATCAGCGTGGCGCAGCGGCCCGGTGACGACTCCTCCCTCGATAAAGCGTTATCGCAGACGCAAGAAACGATCAGAATGGCCAGTAAAACTAAAACAGCACATAAAACCTTTACAATTTTTGTAATGACTTATTTTCTCTCTGAAATAGGTCAATTGAATTAAAAATCAGTTGGGGTGTCTGATGTTTTGCGCATTTAACGTTACACGTTGTATACCGCAGCTAACCAGTTTAATTAGCCATTCAGTTAACTGTCTAACCATATTACTAAACGGCGCCGTTCAACTAGCGGCCGAAATAATATTCAGCCAATGCGTCTAATACAACATTTAATGACCTGGCTGGCTGATGCTTCGGCCATTTATTAAAGTCGCGGTTTAGTTAAAAGGCTAGACAGTTAACTGAATGGCTAATTAAGCCAGTTGGCTACATATCATATTGATACTTCGGCGCCGCCATCTCGTTCTCGATGACCTGGCGGTGGACAAACGGCTTAAGGGATGTGTTCCCCGAGATATTGTGCATAAGATTGATGTTTTAACCCTTAACCAGGCCTAGCCATTTTTTTTCTTTTGAATACTGATTTTGGTAGATTACAGGGTTATAACAAACATAATTTCATGTTTTTTTTTTCTGTTCCTGAAAAAAAAAACCCCTGTGGTCTCTATATGACCACTGCCTGCTGCCCATGCAGATATGTGGTCTGTATGTGGCCACTGTCCTACATGTTATAATGACATTTTGACAATAATTACATTTTGTGGTTCCTATACGACATCGGTTCGTCACAAAAAAATTAAAATCCATGTGGTCGCTATGTGACCACTGCTTGGCTAAGGGTTAACACACATGATTATATTCTAAAGTTCAATGTTAACGACACGGATTTTAAGTTCTTGACTATAAAAACGACTTTGGGTCTAGAACCTCTAGTTTATGAAAGCCTCAGGCCTCCAGCAGAACTGTTTTCGAGTCCACCAAAAGAACGAACAAAAATATGTTTTACAAAATTGATTTTCAGGTACCTTATCATTCCATTAAGTCTACCTTTTAACAGTGCCATAATTTTGTTTCGTCTGAAACCAATTCAAATTTAATGTTAATTAAGGTACCGGTAACTTGATAAAATACGTATAATTAACTATGGTATTTTAACTCTTTTACGGAATTCGTATTTTTAATGAAAGTATCCTTTACGAGACAAAAATGTAGGTTGAAAAGTTGAAAATGAACTGGGTTCAAATGGTTATGAATTATTTGAAACTCCCGGAATTTCAAAAGTTTTCACAAAAGTTTGGATATTAAAATTAATAGACGCGGAAAGTCAACTGGAGTAACTGTTTTTGTCTAAAACAGTAGCTGTCAACCACAGGAACATTATTTCAGAGATATTATATAATGCTGCATGTGTATTTTGTTATGGGGATACAGACCAATCATCTAATGGGTTCATTTACTCTGAACATGTGTCTCAACATGGTTCCTTGCCTTCTTGATATTTTGTCCACGGCCGGTGGTTGCAAGCTCAGAATTCTGACTTTTTTTTTTCTTTAAATCAAATCAAACCTTGTGTTAATTGGTTTACTTACATAACGTTTACAATGTTTAATACAACCAAGTAACTCTTTACATTACTACGGTACTAAATAAAATTACTAATTAGCTAACTATACAAATAAATACAAAAATCATTTTATCAAATTGGGGGCCTGTGGCTAAATAATAACAGCCGCACGGGTCGATCGATCCGGTTAAGCTACGCTTGCCGCGGTTGGTCCGTGGATGGGTGACCATCTTCACATACCAAGACCCCTCCGTGCCTCAGAAAGCACTTTACGCCGTTGGTCCCGGCTGTCATTCGTGGATCTTTGACAGTCGTTACGGGTAATCAGAAGCCCGAAAGTCTGACAACCAGTCTTACCAAGGGGTATCGTATTACCCAGTAACTGGGTTGTGGAGGTCAGATAGGCAGTCGCTCCATGTAAAATACTGGTATTCAGCTGCATCCGGTTAGACTGGAAGCCGACCCCAACATGGTTGGGAAAAGGCTGGGGAGATGATGATGATTTTATCAAATTAGGCTGAGGATTAGCTCATTTTAATCGTCAAAATCACATAAGACATGTCCCTGAAAACGCCTTCCCTTCTTTTGCCTATTCAGCAGTGCTATTCTGTAAAAATCTCACCGTCAGAACTTAGGTGAAGTGAGCGGGAAGTGAGCTGTCATTAGGGATTTACACTATTGCCACTGCTCACTTCACTTATGATTTCACGGTGAGATTTTTACCGAATCGACCGGCAGTTTCTACCTTTTAAGCAACTGTGTTTAGATGCATGTAAAATCAAAATCAAAAGTCATTTATTGAAACTAGGCTGAGAGTCAGCACTTTTCGAACGTCAAAATTACAAAAGACAGTCCCCCAAAACGCTCGCCCATCACCACTTCCTAGTGCTTTCGCTTTTACTTTGAATAAATAATTGTTTTTGTTGATTGAACTCGTAATATAATGCTATCCCATAAACTTTACATCAAGCGCAGTAAATAAATGATTTTAGAAACAGTTTATTCCAGAACTTTTGGCCAAAACATAAAATACATTATACATAATATTATTGGCAGATAAGAGGATACAAGTAGGTCAGTAGAATTATCCACAACATCGAACCCAAATGTGATGCCAAACAATGTATGATCAAAGCTCGAGTTAATTCCAGTCAGCGATGACATATGACTGGATACACACTGCATTAACATAGACGGAATATCTGGAGTGTACAAGGTTTGGATTAAGGTGCAGTCACAATAAGAGCATAGCTGTGTCGACGTTAGGTGAGGATTATGCTTCAAAAACGTCCAAAGTTATGTCGGAACTTGGATTTATCTGCTACAATAGCGTAATGCATTTTCGTTGTTTGCCTCTGACTTCCAAAATTAATGTATTTTTCACTCTGCAGTCTTTTTTGGAAGTCTGTTTGTTTTTTTTTTACTTTTAAGTTGTTCTTACCCCACACAAATTCGTATAACACCAGTCGCTATGTAAATATCAGTGACAAGAAGTTATTATAACATCATCAATATAAACTAAGAGGCAAAATTACGTATTATTGAAGCTAACTCAAAAACTACACAAGCAAAGTCAATAAAAATTTATAAGGCACCACCCCTGATGCATACCCTATAATTTTTTAAATCAATTTACAATTGCCGGAGATATCACGTAACATACATACAAAAACAAATTCGTTTACTAGAATTGTTACCAGTAATTTTGGTTTAAAAATCAAACTACCAAACAGATTTTGATGAACAATCTTTGCAACTAATCTGAAAGTATATCCTTTCAAATAAAAAAAAGAATTTTGCAAATCGGCTTATAAGTAACGGAGTTATGGGGAGTAACAAACATAAAAAAAAATTCAACCGAATTGATAACCTCCTCCTTTTTTTGAGGTCGGTTAAAAACGCCACATAAGTAGGTACTATCACTAAATAATCTCTATGTAGTTTCCATTCAGCCGTGTGACCCCGACACCCCTGATCCCCAGTCCACGCTAAAAGTCAAAGGGCTAAGCGTCATTACGCAGAGATTGCGACGCTCACAACGCTTTGTCGTTTGTTCGCGCGTAAATTATACTTACGCGCAACAATTACACGTGCTCATTTAGAAAATTATCATGTAACTTTTACGTTTACACGTTTTATCGCGTAAGGCGTAAAACGGAGAGCTGAAGGGTTGTTTAAGGTACTTTCGGAGTGTGAATTAATAATTAAGTCGTATCCTGCTTAACGGTAAACATGATATTAGGTAAGTACTGTTGTTTAATTTTACAGGTGATAAAATCACACAGATTTGAACCCTGTCGGTATTTGCAGGTTCGTTCACAATTTGACGGTTTGACATGGATAGATTATAGACTATCGAAAATGAATACGTTATATTGTAAGCAAAATGATACAGTTCATAATTTATCGACAGGTTACAATCTCGTGAGATAGATTATAAACTACTTAACGGTGTTCACAATCTTACGGTGACATATGTATATAGTATTAATCTGTGATTTGCTAAATAGATTTGTCATTCAAGCTTTCAACGAATAACGCGCCGGTTTATTATGTATTTAAAAAAACTTCTACTAAACTATCACGAATTCTAAGAAAAACTCAGTCTGGCATTTCTTTCCAGCAAATCGGGAAGCGTTCCGTTTACGGGGAATCCATTAGACTGTATTGATTTATATCGGTACCGTTTTTCCGTCCAATACAAAGGTAAAACCATGATAAAAGTGCACAGAATATACCGAAATAAGTAGGATAAATTGGGCTTAGGATTCGAGTAGTATGTTGAGTGTGCGATCGTGAAGCCACGCACGTGCGTCGTAGAGTCACGAGAGACACGTGCCTTGCATTCGACTCCGGAGTTAAGTAACTGCCCAATAACGGTAGACCCTCGATAGTTTCACCAGTCATTCGTTTTTTGTGGATATTACTACCGGTTTAGTTGGAGATTGAGGTTCAATTAAATTGGTGCCTGGTTTTGTCTTCTTGTACTCCGAGCTTGCAGCATTTATCCTTTGTAGCGTATTGTTTTAGCTGATTTGGCTAAATTGTACTATGGTTAGAAGTCATTTGTTTTACTGTCATTCATTTGTTTGTTTTAGGTACTGGATAGTTGATTGATCAGGACAAAAAATACATTTTATTAAGAGCTGATTTTTCAAACGCAACCTTAATAATTTTGAATTTTTCACAGTTTTTCCATACAAAATCTGTCAGACTTCAATTTTATTCCACGAATAAAAATTATCTGTCGATTGAAAAATCAGACCTTAATGTGGAATAGACTACCCACAAATTTTCACACAAATAGCTTTCTGCCCGCGACTGTATCCGCGTGAAATTCCTTGTTCCCCAGAGCCACCCCGTCGCATCGCGTCGCCTGCCTGCGCTATTACTTCTTTTACACTTAGCGTTCTTTCTGACTTTTTTTTCATTTGCTGCTCGTCTCGTAAGGGTCCTAGCGTAATGTTAAATAGTCTTCTTCAAGAATTGTGCTATCAAATGCAAATATATTTTTACAAATCCGACTAAAAATAATAAAAAAAACAGTCTCCAGTTTTATTATTAGTATAGATAACAACGCAACATTGTAAAGATTCTATAAGATGTCAAGATACTGTGTGTTTAAGGAATACCTAACTCTTTCAATACATCCATGAACATTTTAAAATATAAAATTACTGCAATGCCATACAGTGTACCGTCACATTCGTATCAACACTAACTCAATTCCACATACATTTAAATATTCCACATAAATCTAAGTTTAAAACGAATAAAGTTTGTAGTAGCGTCTACGACTCTTGATTTAATTGCACTAACAAGAGACCGCTCGCAAGTTGTGCATTTAATTATAACAATCTGCAAGACGGAACGCTTGTACTGAGGAGTTTTGCCTCCAGCGCGCTCTGTGTTCACCAGTGTTTCATGCGGTTTTGGGGACAAATCGAGTTACGAAGCATTCATGTTCTACTTAAAAAGGAATAAGACTTTACCTTTACCTTACATGAAGATGTAGATTTGAAATAATGGCAGCAATGCAGCATATCTTATATGGTTTTGAACGTCATAACAGTTGATAAGATAGATGTTTGTTTCCCTTTTGTCCTAGTATTCATGAAGCCTGCTCGTATAGTCGCTTGTAAAGCGTGGTGAGAAAATAGCCCTTAACGACATTGACAGTACTAAAGTGTGTTGCTTAGGGGATACAATTCGCTGTGGCGGTCTTGTATGAAAATAAAGTCCTACAACTATGTTCAAGTGTCGACATGTTACTAACTAACCCTAGCCTTTTCTCAACTATTTTGGGGTCGGCTTCCAGTCTATCCGGATGCAGCTGAATACCAGTATTTTATATGGAGTGACTGCCTATCTGACCTCCACCACCCAGTCACTGGGTAATACGATACCTCTTAGGAAGACTGGCTGTCAGACTTTCGGGCTTCTGACCACCCGTAAGGGCTGTCAAAGATTCACGAATGACAGCCGGGCCATACTAACTAATCATCCTTAAAATTATATAAACCCCGCTCAATCAAATTTTAGTGACGTCAGAAATGATGTAAGCTTCTTATCTAGGCGAATTTCAGGGAACATACACATAAAACTCCCAACGTACATAACGAACTTCAAACGTAAATAATATTATTGACACCGCGATCTGCGATTTCCATATATTGAGGAAACTCTTACCGTTCCTAAGAAATGCCATTAATCTGTAAGTAAGCTTGAACGTTTGCTACATGGTTAAGCTCTTTGTTCGTCGACTTACATGGGCTTGAAACAATGGCTTGCACTTGCAATTTGAATTTCCCTTACACGAGCAACCGCCATTTCTTTTCCATATTCATCGGTTGACTGCAACTGTGCTGCCATTTTATAGCTCGTCTTTGTTAGATTTCTTTTGTTTACTACAGAATCTCCAGCACATATCAAAAAGGTGTAGTCTTATATAAGGGTGTGGTACAAACCTTCAAACTGAACAAATATATATAATCAGCCATCCCCTACATTTGGGTCGATTAGGTATTAAGGCCAAAGAAACCAGGGCCGTCCAAAAGCACGTTGAGTTGACGATATCGTTAAAGTCGCGGGAAACACCTGGATGAGAGACGCACGGAACCGGGAAGTATGGCAGAAGAAAGGCGAGGCTTAGACCCATCAGTCGATGTTTTCGGGATGAAATGATAATGACGAAGGTATTAAGTTTAATATGAGACAGTTGTACCTTTTTACGATAACGATGCTGTTCCCATGGAGGAAGTTGGTCAGTTTGATGGTCCATACCTACCACATCCTTAACACGTTGACTGCCGGACAAATTTTCCATGGTTTGTCCGAAGCGCCAACATGGACTTTTTATTATACTATGCATATTATGATGAAATATAGTTACCAGCAAATAATATGAGTTCTAAAATCATGTTTGAAGCATTTTTTGTGGTGGGGGTCACCGGTGCCCCCCACGGCGCTGTAGGCAATTATTACGATTGTCTTTTTTTTAAACAACCTGCTTCGGTTGCTAAGTGATTACTCTCAGTGCTTAATCTTATTCAGTGCGTTCCATGAGCAAGTAGGTGCGTTTGTTATATTTTTTCACTATACGTACGTTTTTGGATTTTTTACCTTTTATTTAATTTTTTTTAATTAGCCCTAAAAATGTGGCTTCAAATGAAGATCATTATATTTAATGAAATGCTCCGATAATAATTGCATTTCTCCAAAAATAAGCTTACAGAGTAGACTTCGTCATGAATAAAAAAAAAAATGATAGGATATGCACGAAATGTAAGGTGTGCTATAACAAAAATTCAAAGCAGCTAGGAAGAACTAAAGCAAAAAATTGTACTAAAAAAGTGGTGACATATTGTTCAGATTGCGTTGACTCCCCTTTTCTTTGCCTTGACTGCTTCAATCTGACTCATCGCAAAAAGAGCTGAGAATATGTAGGTTTTTCATGTGCTAATAAAAATATTTTGTATGTTCTATATTGCATTAATTTCTACAATCCATTATAGTAACAATGGTATTATATAAAAATTGATTACTATCCATATTTACGATAATTATGTACTTTTAGTATTGACCTCCCCGCCGGTCACCGGTGACCCCCACGGCGCTGTCGCAAAGTCGAGTGCCGGTCACCGGTGACCCCCACGGCAGTCAACGTGTTAAATATGGCCAAACGTTTCTGATGCATGGTGTATATCGTTTTTGGTAAGAGCTTTTGGGGTCATTAATACAGAAATGTCATTATCAGCCCGTAAAGGGGCGGGTGAACTAATAGACCGTGACAATTAGCGAGCGTGGGACATGTTGCCATAATTCGGTTTGGAAATTGAATTGGTGATCGTAGTTTGTTGTTAGTAGCACCGGAGAGTAGTGCTGCTAGTGTAGGTAAATGATTATCACATTCGCGTATAACTTTACACCCACGGATATAGTTTGACGCAAAAGCGTTCGTGTTCTAAAATGTTTGGTTTCTCATATAGACGAATGCTGTCCAGCCTCTTTATACAAGGTGTAACTTAAATAACGCACAACCTCTTAAGGGGTCATTGTACTCATCATTATGAACAATTTTTACTATGAGACCAAACCTGAAATCGCGAAAAAAAAATCAGCTGTTCCCTACATTTTGACGAGTTATGCGAACATTGTAAATGTAGGGAACAGCTGATTTTTTTGGTTCCATAGTAAAAGTTGTTCATAATGATGAGTACAATGACCCCTTAAGAGGTTGTGCGTTATTTAAGTTACACCTTGTATAATCTCTTGTTTGGTGTTCAAGACACTGTAAATTATCTTTGGTTGAATAAAGAAAAGTGTACTCTGCACCCTAATTGCGTAACACAATATTACTATCAATTTGAATCATTTTGAAGCATATTGCTAATCCATTGCTCCATATGTTCGAAAAATATGTCTGCTCAACAATGTAAATAACGCATTGAATGTTGTTGAACTGTCAAAATGAAACTCATTGCTACTGATAGTGTGTTACGCAATCACCCTGCTGGTAGGTATTTTACATTGTCATGAGAACCTCTAAATGACAATCCTTACCGTAACGTCATTAATACAGTAATTTGAAATATTCGCTTGTATCCTAATCTCACATTATTTCCATACAATGTAAGTCCACAGTTCATTGTCCTATCGGGAATCAGAATCCTTTAGCACGATCGCATGACTTAAGGCGGTCTTACGCCGCCGTCGCACCTTCCACAAGATTAATATTCGAAGCGAGTGATGGGCAACATAACAATGGGTGTGTGACCAACGCGCATGCATTTTCTATAATGCCCATATAATGTTTCTATAGAATTGGTTAGTTCGCGTGCCTCCTTTGCTTTAGTATCGTTCACGACTTTCTTCGGGCATGTCTCGGTTTTAGGAAAAGAATTGACCTCGTTTTGTGTATTGACCTTAGAAATAATTTGGGCTATTTATATATCGTAATTTTGTTGTAATATTATTAATGTAGTGATTTATCAGTAACTGTTTCTGTGTCATGTTGTAGAATAACGTTGTAACAATGACCTTTCTCAACGTAAAGTTGCGTGTGTAGGTGTATTAAGTGTTTTTGTGATCCCCGTCCCCAAGCTTGTTGTGTGTGCGAAGGGTAGCCCCCCCCCGGAAATGTTGAAGTTCTGTTCACCGGCGGCCAGGCGGAGGGAGCCCAATGCGGTTTGTAACTTTACCTTACCCTGTTCAGTACTTACCAATGAAATTGTATGGAGGTTACGTAAAATCAAATATGGAAAGTTTTGTTTACAAGCATATCTCTCCCTCTCACTCGCTCTTTAGACTGTGATATTGATGTTTTGTGGTCATTTACCCTTGTTCGATTTAATATTTGACATTTACATGAAAAATATTTGGTAAAACACACACCTCTCTAGATTTACATAAATGCTCAGTCAGGTATTACTTGTATGTATTAGGTAACATTAACACTTGCATACCTGTCCCAATTGTGAAAGCAGAAGTGACTGTCCCTAAAATCTACTTACATAGGCTGTTACTGAACTCAGTAACAGCCTATGTAAGTAGTTTTTAACTCAATGGAGCTTCGAATTAATTAACTTACCTATTCGTCCCTTTTTAGTACAATCTTCTTTTTTTTTTATACAGCGTGTAACGGAAGGGGGGTATCAACCCTGAAGGAGGTGAATGTGCTCATGAAACTCAACAACTTTCCCCAAAGAACATAGGTCGAAATATGAAAAAAAAATTTGGCCCTCCCTTACAAAACTGATTACCAGCTGATTGATTTACTATGGGAGGGCCAAATTTTTTTTTTCATATTTCGACCTATGTTCTTTGGGGAAAGTTGTTGAGTTTCATGAGCACATTTACCTCCTTCAGGGTTGATACCCCCTTTCCGTTACACGCTGTATATATAAAATTGTTTATTCTGTCTCAAACGGTTACATTTACAATAATTTGAATGAAGCAACCCCAGTGAGTAATTAATAATACTTGTAAATCATTGTCTTTACTGTTTGTCTCAGTACTGAGTGTACGAGTATGCAGAGTTTAGGTATCAATGTTATTTACATTCTGGCAGGCGCTACTATGCATATCAGATACTGTTGAGCAAGAAATTGCATTGGATGTTAGTGCCCATATTCTAGGAAACCACAAGCCCCTTTGTGTTTATGCCGAGCTAATTGTGCAAGCGTATAATAATTGTATAGGGTTCTCAAGTTTGTTATGGGTCCTAAAGCAAAATTGAATGCGGTATTGGAAAACTGGCTTTTGTAAACAAAATTCATCACCATCCTGCTCTTTCCCAATTATGTTTGGGGTCAGGCAATATTGTCTACTTTTCCATTTACCTCTATTAGTGGACATCTCAGTAGCCAAGTATTTTCTATAAACCATCCATTATTTCTACTATCATTGTCATTCATACTCGAAACTTTCCTCACGACACTTTTCAAAAAACAAAACAAAAAAGTGTTTAAAAGGTCACCCATATCATGGAAGCAACTTTACTAGTGCAGAAGGAGAAGAATCTAAAAAAGCCAGCCATAGACAAGCAGCTGTTTTTTGTGAGTCATAATAAAATATAATATCTGCACGAGAGACCAAACTAATTACTTGCTCAGAGCACGATGTGTAAGATCCGGTCACACTTCCGATATGTACCTAATTGCATAAGATGCACAAAAGCCTCTCTATAATTTCCACAGAGGAACCATATGACAGTGGGGTGCTGTTGGTAAACATTTTTGGAAATAGTTGTGTGAAATGCATTGAAAAAACAAGATAGGAGCGTTAGTTCCAATTTTGGCCACGCGCCAAAAGATCCTTGAGCAGCTATACAGAGTGGCAGGGTCGTCGTCACACAATCAGTTATTATGGATTCAGCACATGATTGTAGACACCCTAGCGTAGAAATGTTTCGTCTACTAGCAAGAAAAATCTGTTGTTTCATAGAAAAGTGCAATAATAGTGCAATGACGAAAAATATCAACGTAGGGTCGATCAGAATCATGTACTGAATCCATGGTAAGAGGTTGCGCGTCAATGCCCTTGCCACTCTGTATAGCTGCACACGGATCTTTTGGCGCGTGGCCAAAATTGGAACTAATGCCGCCATCTTATTATTTCAATGCATTTCACAACACAAATGTTTACCAACAGCACCTCCCTGTCAACATATTTCAAGCGCCAAAACATCATTGTAGCCTTGCCATACCTAACAAAGAAAGAAAATACGTTTATTTGCAGTAAACATGACGCAAAAAAAAAACACATACGTACTTACACAAAAAAAATAAAAAAATGTTGGGGGAAAACATGCGTCACATCCACGCAAAACGGCATCGCTCAGCATAATGCTAAGACCCTATGTGAGACAGAACCCCAGCGCTTCGGCTCGCTAACACAGTCATCTACTTGTTCCTCCCACTGTTGAGTATATAGCCTCCCTTTGTGCCAAATCTTATAGCACAGTATCCTTAACATCCGTTTCTCTCTTTCCAGGTGAATCCTGGACGCAAGGCTTCGCTGAGCGGCATCAGGGAGGGTGATGTGATATCCTCTATCAATGGTCGGCCTACCAAGACCATGAGCAATGCTGATGCTCACGCCATGCTCAGGTCAGCTGGCCCCGTGCTGCGGCTTGGACTGAACGAGTAAGAATTTAATCTTACTTACAATGATCTGTTGACTTTTAAGCACCCATACGCTCGCAAGTACTTTTGTTTCCTAGGCTCTTTTCTGTATGACCGATTAAATAAGCTTCTAGACATATACCCCTTAAATAGGAACAAATGTAAACTTACGATAGTAGACTATATTAGAAAACTAAACTACAATGAGACCGAAAACCTGTTTTCTATAGTTAAGTAGCTTTTATCAAAACTCACCCTCCTACAGAGTGTAAATGTGTGTATGTGACACACATTTACACTCTACTCACCGGAGGCCATCACTTTACATCAGTTTATAGCTAATTTTAGATTGTTCTCCTACATTTGTCACTTCCTTTTATTTTAATATTATTTCATTACATCTTTTGATCGAATATGTTATAGTTGTGAATAGAGGTCAAACAAAGTTAATATCTAAGTGTCGCCTACAACAGGGGAAGAGCGCTGATGTCTGAAATACAGATATTTTATATCTAGTTCAGACACAGATGTTTCAATATCTGAACATAGAATTAAAGTGTATTATAGTGTATCACCATATTATTTAAAGTGCGTATATTATTGAACAAATAAATTATTATTATTATTATTATTATTAATCTATACATTATTTCTTCGTATTAAGACTCCGGGGTCCAAAGAAGGATGTCAACTCAGAAATTATTTGAATTTTTTTGGAAGACACGCTGGGAGATTCGGAGATGATAAAAACAATATAGGATTTATAATAAAAAAATATGCATTAAAGACATTTTCTGTCCTACAATTCTTAACAGACTGAGGAAAAGTAAGTCTTGAAGGGTTTTTACCCGTTTTTATTGCAATATGTCAATTGATCGTAAGTTAATCTACAAAATACCTATTTATTTTTTATTATTATTAGTTTAGTGTCGAACTCTCAGTAACTCTAAAAATTTGCTTTAAAGAATGCAAACATTCCCCAATATCTGAGCTCTCACAAACGTGCTCCACTCAAATTTCCCCGGCATCTCCGATTCTCAGACGCATGATCCGATTCTGCAGTCCGGTTTTAATCCGATCACTCTTCAGCGTTTCACACGAGAACCGAACAGCGGGCCGTCTGTAGAGTAGGCATGACATAAATTGGACCACTTAAGTTTCTCATACAGACTCGCAAAATGGGTTCGGAGCCGGTACATCAGAAGTCTGTACTCCTAATCTCTGAGGGCATTGACAGGTTTAATTTGTCTGGCAGTAAAGCACCGTAGGAATACATTGCGTCGGCTTGAGCAAACTCAATCACTCTATTTGGTTATCTGAATGCATATTGCATTGCGATTATTCAGTTCTGTTTACCTAGTCGAAGAAGGGCAGTAAAGAAATAGATATGTCGATGTTTTGGAATGTATTTATGATTTTAATCTACCAATATTAATAGTTCAAAAAGGTTAAATTTGTCAGTTTGAATGTAGAGGGTAATCTTCGGAACTACACATCCGATTCCGAAAAGTCTTTCACTAATTGGAAGGTACAACAGTGCGATTCTGTAACCATCTCACCGTGAAAACTTAGGTGAACTGAGCGTGGAGTGAGCTGTCTGTGTCATCCCACCTGATACTAGGGATACATTTAATTTTAAAACCCCACAAAATAGTAATGTTTTGACAACTAAAATACCAGTTTTGAAATTACATAAAATGATCAATGAAATTAGCATAAAAATATTATTAGGATCTCGATTATGATTGTAAATGTTTGCTTTGTCAATCCCTAGTATCAGGTAGGACGACACTGACAGCTGACTCCACGCAAGTTTTCACGGTGAGATTTTTACAGAATTGATATGCACACGAGTGTCATAGGATTATGTTAAAACAAGAATTTCACGCGGACGAAGCCGCGAACAGAAGTGTGTCAATAAAATGAGATCTTCTTCCGACACTAACTTGTTAAATAATAAGCCCATCAAAATGACAATGTAAAATAATAAAGTGCCTACGGAAATAATATTATCGTAGCACAACTGCTACGAGCTACGAAATTATGACGTATTTTGCGCTGACGGTTGTACGCAGAACTTAAAGAATGCTACGTCATAATTTCGTAGCATTCTTTCAGTTCTTCGAAAAATTATTAATGATGCTTTTACTAGCTACGCATATGTATAACTATGCCTTGTTAATAGATATATGTGTCTATATGGTGTATGGAACATCGACGCGCAAACTGTTACCATGAATTCAGTACCAGACGATGTATTCTGTAAAAATCTCACCATGACAACTTAGGTGAAGTGAGCTTGAAGTGAGCTGTCATTCCACATGCTAGAGATTGTAACTACTGACAGTTTACTGAAAGCTCAATTCACCTAAGTTTTCTCGGCGACATTTTTACAGAATAGATCGACTGATTCTAGACCCACCAGCGTTGATGTTTCCCGTCATTTAAGAGAATCAGGTGTTGTATACATTTTGACGGAGTAGGTTTTACACTTTTGTACGAACCAGCAGTTTTTTTAGCACTCCGTTTTACACCCTGTATAATAATATAGGCGAATTAATTAGGACGAATTATGACTGATCATAATTCTAGAAAAGAGTTGATGGTTATTTACATTACAAAGTTAATTCCAGTGCTACAAAATGTTGTTTATACGCGACACTCGCGCTACGCATAACGAAGATTAACGCGAGACGTTTGTCGTGTTTCCTATTTCTTGACACAGCATTTCTAGGAAACCTAAAATGCAATACTAAGTTACATTATTTGTTAAAGTTTTTACCTCATTCTCAAGTTTTAATCTAAGTTTTCTTGTCGCCAGAGACAGGGAGGTGTCACCGAGAAGAAGATCTATTGGCAAAGGCTCCGAGTTGAAAAGTAAGTTTTAAGTAGATACGAGTACATGACGTACTTACATACTTGTCACTACTTAAGTGGTACTTACATAATAGGCCACGCGTAGGTACTTTTTAGGTCCTTGATAAGGATTAGTTGGATAGCGAATTGATAGTTTTACTCATTGTCTTTGTGAAACACACAGTAACACAGTGCATATTGCGCTCAAGATATTCCCTTAAGGTTCCACTAGTCGCAACGACTCGAACTCGTTGCTAATACGAGTATGTCTGCTGTTTCGTTTTATTTATTTTGTTTTTATTAATTTAGCTTTTATTTATCGATTTACTTATTAACGTATTTAATGAAAGTTAAGTATTTTAATTTTTTAATAAATTATCTGTCCCTGTACGGTAACAAGTTTGCCATTTTCATACTCCGGGATTTTTTTTTTTTACTCCCAAAAATGCGTTAAAAGTTTTGACATACTGAAGTTTTGATGCTTATAACTTTCAAACCTATTTATTTACCTTTCTTATTTTTTTAGATTCTGTGTATAATGACGAGACAAGTAGATATAATGTAAACTGACGTTAACTGGCATTAAGTCCGCCTTTGTACCTTTTGTGCGAAAAGTTTAAATAAATAAATAAATAAACTGCATATGACGTTATTGTGGAAGAATTACTGACTAGTGTTCCCTTAATGTACTTTATTGTTTTCATTTCACTGTTTTAAATCTAGACAATGTTCAATGTTTTAATTATCTACTTTAAAATAATAACACTTTTTCATGTTCCTCCCGACTGTAATAATCCATCAGTATTAATGTATGCGCTTTTCCATCATATGTTAGTTCCATAGGCTTCACGAGACAGACTCGACCTACTGTGGAGTTCATAAGCAAAATGCTTCCTTTGCGTCTTATTATTGTTTTTTATTTTTTTTATTTATACCTAGATATTAATGTGACTATAAGGAAATGTATAGCAATGTTTTTGGCAAAATAATAAACATTATCTTATCATACTAAAATACGTCCAAGTATAATGCTACAACGATCTTTTGGCACTTTAATGATGTTGACAGAGGGAGGCGCAGTTCATAAACATGTGTGTATATAGTTTTGTGTTTTTTTTTTTTTTTAAATCAGATAGCATCGTTATTTCACATTTTGGCCACACGTCAAAAGATTTCATTCTCCAGCTTTACTTTTATTATTGTAGAAGTAATTAAATGAGAAACATTTACTCTCGCAACGCAAGTTAATTAGAACTTACTGCTTGTCCCCCATCCTCTTGTCACGGTTTTTAGATTATTTAGGAATATTTAGGACCGATATCTCTTTTCACGGAGGGAGGGAGCTTGTGGCAAAGTATTATATAATAATAACAGCCGCACTGGTCGATCGATCAGGTTAAGCTACGCTTGCCGTGGTTGGTCCGTGGATGGTTGACCATCTTTACATGTCAAGGTCTCTCCATGCTTCGGAAGGCAGTGTAAGCCGTTGGTCCCGGCTGTCTTTTGTGGATCTTTAGCAGTCGTTATGGGTCGTCAGAAGCCCGAAAGTCGGCCAACCAGTCTTACCAAGGGGTATCCTATTGGTACCCAGTAGCTGGGTTGTGGAGCTCAGATAGGCAGTCACTTAATGTAAAATACTAGTCTGCTGCATCTGGTTAGACTGGAAGCCGACCCCAACATCGTTGGGAAAAGCTTAGGCAGACTAGACCTCATAAGAATCCATTGCCTGTGACCATTTTGCATTGAAAGGTACCTGATCGAAAGCTTCTTTAGGGTAATTATTTCATCATGAATCGCACTGTGGTAAGTGTGGCGTCTAATATTTTTTATTTATTAAAACTTTATACACAAGTGAAAAAGAAAATTCTGCTCAAAGGCGGACTTAATGACTGAGGCATTTTCTACCAGTCAACCTGCACCCTACCCTACAGGGATCTTTTGGCGCTTGAACAACATTAACATGGGGTTGTTGGTAAACATTTCGTTAGATTACATACATGCATGCATAAACTATCGCTACTATGGGGGTAAGCAGAAAATACAGAACGTGAACCAGAAATTGAAATTCTGATTTTTGTCATTCTTATTTGAGTGAAATTGATTCAATTTGTACTTCTAGCCCAGTAATTTAATATCGACGCCCTCTGTAGGATATTTTTCGATCGGAGTTTCTCACAAAGTGCTACGCGGAACATAAAGGGACCTAGAAATATAACCTTTTAATGTATTTTGAAACAATATCAAAGGAACACTGTGTCCTTTTTCGTTATATTATTTTTCTTCGATTTTTGTCCAGAGAGTGCAGTTTAAAACATAATAACAAAATACATTTAGCGGGTCTCTTGGTCCAGTGGTCAGTGGCCCTGACTACTATACGCAAGGTCGTGGGTTCGATTCCCACCTAGGACAAATGTTTGTGTGATGAGCACGACCATTTGTTCTTTGTCTGGGTGTAATTTACCTATCTATAATAATGTATGTATTTAGAAATATATATGTATGTTTATCAGTTGTCTAGTACTCATAGCACAAGCTCGGCTTAGTTTGGGACTAGATGGCGTTATGTGAAAGTTGTGGAATATTATTATTATTACTATACATTTTTACTCGCCTATAAACTTTTCCTAATAGCTTCGAGGTGGCCAAGTTGTTAAGGCTTCGTCTCTCACGCACGAGGTTGGATTTACATTTGGGCAACTGTAAAGTTCATATGAATGGAAAGAGTCACATTGGACTTTTTCAATTCATATGAACTTTCTAAGTTTATCTTAGACATTACTGACATCGGTGAAGAAAAACATAGTAAAGAAACCTGCTCTTATAGTCAATAAGTATAAGTCTGAAATCGCCAACCCGTCTTGAGCAAGTGCTCGTGACTTCTCTCTATGAGAACAGCCAGTCGATTCTGTAAAAATCTCACCGTGAAATCATAAGTGAAGTGAGCACTTAATAGTGTTAATCCCTAGCGAATGACAGCTCACTCCACGCTCACTTCACCTAAGCTTTCACGGTGAGATTTTTACAGAATCGCACGGCAGGCCTCTGCCCTGCACTGGGACAATGGCTGGTATTATTATTAATATTTTACCTTAATCGAATATTCCAAAACACAAATTCTCTCATTTCATTTTTTCCAAAAAAAACAGTAAAAATTATTATTATGACCTAGCGTCAATAAAAAATTATAAAAACCTCGATAACGCGTCATACGAGTAGATATAAAAAAAAAAATGATAATAAAACTACTTATTGACAAACTTTATACGTAATTGACGTATGGCATTTAAAACGGTGTTAAAAATGATGAAGAAACCAATGAACAAATCATTGGTTTCATGGCAAGAGAATGTACAGCAGCATATAACCCTGTAGGGTTGGCGTGCACTGGCGGCACGGCTTGGCAAGGGATTTTTATGCGACGAATAGAAATATAACTTAATAGTATGACAGTAAAATTGGAACTTCTACGGCAACGATGCCGCGGTATTCTTTGGCGTGCCGCAACGTCCTTAGGCATCATTACAGAAATTTCAATTTTATTTGTCATACTTATAATTAGTTATATTTCTATTCGTCGTATAAAATCCACCAGTGGGCGCCCTTAAGGTTCTTTAGGCACGTGGCCAAAATCGGAACTAACACTGACGTCTTGTTTTGTCAATACAATTTCTTTGTCAATTCCATAAATGTTTACCAACAACGCCTCCCTGTGAATGTCATTCAGGCACCAAAAGATCCTTTAAATAGCAATCTTCTTTGTGCTAATCGGGGACATATTACTGATAAGCGAGTGGACTGTAGCAATTATAAATGCCATTCTTAAAAGTAGCATAATTATTTAGCAGCAGTTACAAATACTTCTATCTTTACAAAATATATATGAGAACAGAAGCCCAATTCCTATAATAGAAAAACGTTCAATATCCTGTCGCAATCTCATCTCAGCGACAATCAATGTCAAAAATGTAGGGAAATTATAGGTATTTTGACAGATTGAGGCTGAGATCAGACTGTCACCATCATCTGCCTAGCCTTTTTCCAACTATGTTGGGGTCGGCTTCCAGTCTAACCGGATGCAGCTGAATACCAGTATTTTACATGGAGCGACTGCCTCGACTGCCTATCTGACCAGAGGGGCCCGTGGCTAAATAATAACAGCCGCACAGGTCGATCGATCAGGTTAAGTTACTCTTGCCGCGGTTGGTCTGTGGATGGATGACCATCTTTACATACCGAGACCCCTCCGTGCCTCGGAAAGCACGTTAAGCCGTTGGTCCCGGCTGTCATTCGTAGATCTTTGACAGTCATTACGGGTGTCAGAAGCCCGAAAATCTGACAACCAGTCTTACCTAGGGGTATCGTATTACCCAGTAACTGGGTTGTGGAGGTCAGATAGGCAGTCGCTCAATGCCACTTTAGTTTGCTTACTCTGCAAGCTATGTCGATAGCTCCGGTTCTTTTACGGATAATTTAATTCCTGATTTTATCCTTCAAAGAGACTCCGAACATAGCTCGCTCCATAGCGCGCTAAGCAACCTTGAATTTGTGGACCAGCCCGACCGTCAGTGTCCACGTTTCAGCACCGTATGTCATGACATAGGGTCATGACATGATAACAACAAATATAAAAATAAAATAATATTAAAAATTAAAGGGTCTCCTTTTAATTTCATTTTATTTTTAATACAAGAAACCTGTTTTTTCGGCGTTGTTTGCCTTGTGGTACGGACAAGAATACAGTTTTCAATACAATTTCGCAAAATCAGTTCGTTCAGGTTTACCATTAATCCTGTCAATATCATTCAAGCACCAACAGATCCTTGGGCCACAGTAGTTATCTTAAACCTTCTGTGCCATATTTCTGAGTGGCTAAACTCTCCAGTGCATCAAAGCTCGGTTCGTCGACGGGATTAGCGAATGACATCGCAAGCTTAATGGGAAACTCTGCCATATTTGTGCATTTCACCGTTCACCGTTCACTATAGACTTGTATTTAAAGCTCATTTTGTTTATGTATTCATAGCGGTTTCATTATTTACTGTGCGAATGTGATCGGCATGAGTAAGAGTGGTAACTGTTTAGCGTTTGGCGTTTATTTATAATTTCGGTCACGAGTTTTTTGCTGTTGTAAATCTTGAGATTGACAACAGCGAAAAACCCTGTGTGGACCTGTGGCCATGTGTTTCGAAATCACCTAAATATTCTTAAACACATTCATGGATGCCTACTATAAAATACAGGGGCCCATTAAAATAGCTGGACAAAAACACAGCGCTCAGTTCGTCTAACCCAAGATCTCCAAGAAAAAAAAAAACACTGATTAAATTACTGATTAAATTTATTTTGACCTAAAATAATAAATTGCCGGCACATTCGTGGTTTGGTTTTTGGAAGTATCTAATGCGTTTTTCTTATATATTTTTTACCATTGTCCTTATTTTGGTGGTCTGAAAGATTTTCTAAAAGTGTGTCCATGTATTTTAATGGGACCTTATATATGATACGCTCACATATTCGGGAGCCCTAAGTAAGCAGCTTACTTAGTGCTCCCGATATCGTAAATACCAAATCAAATAAAATATCGTAAATATCGTTAGTACCAAATTGTAAGTTTTTCATTACTTCCATTTGCCTATTTTCTCTCATGCTCATTCATAACGATTCGGCAAAGTGGTTGCACGTGTTTCCGCATATTCTCATTCCATAAAGTTTCAAATCGAGCATCCTAAGGTACTAAAACCATTCAAATATCTCACTTTTACCCCATTAACCATATGATAACGATGATATCCTCGTATGCTAATCCAAAGAAAAGATAAGCAAAATCTACATTCACGCAAAACTAAAGCAATATAACTTGTTTAGTAGACAAAATATGAGCTTGCGTATAAATCAAGGAAGGTGGAATATTTCTCCCAGCCTGGAATATACCTTTTGTGTAGTAGACATGTATTACTTTATCGCACGTCTGCATATGCAGAGCCCCATTGCGAAGCGGGGACTTTATCGCTCCTCAGTTTGCCAGGAAATGTTGAAAGGCACTACATCACTAACTCAACTTTACGCTTGCGCAGCTAAAGTTCAATGTCGGGTGACACAACTTCGTTTAAATGTATTGACAGGCTGAACTTTATGCCACGATGTTCGTTTTTAGTTTTGCAGTTAGACTGTAAGTTTTATTTACTTGGCGTAGTGTAACCTGTTTTATTGGTCTTTCAGGGCATGCCCAAATGGTGGCTGAAGTGCAAGGTGGCAGGGCAACTCCCCAGGCTCCGGTGTACGCTACCATACGACCGGCTCAGTTACCACAAAATCGACCTTCACCATCGTCTATTCGGGGTTCCTTAAATTCTCTACCAGCAGCGCTTAACTCGACCTCACTCGTTAAGTCAGTGACACAGAACGAAGAACCACTTAGATTCCATCCAACGAATCCATTTTTTACGACTTTGCCCACGAATTACTCAAGTGCGTCTAAACTACCAGTACCAAACGGTAGGGCGTCGCTCTCCAGCTTAGATAGAAACAAATTCAGAGACAGTTCGTCAAATATTGACTACAGCTCAGACTTGAAATCGCCTACATTTTTTACGCAAACATACGACTCTGGGCCTAGCAGTCTTCCATATTCTTATCACAATGAAAATACAAATGGATATCATACTTATATACCAACAACCACTGCCAACGAAAAATCTGATTTCACTCATAGAAATAATGTAGATCACTTTCAAAATCAAAGTCTTCCAAACAACGCACAAAGTAACACTAAGAATCCTTTTGAATCAAAAAGAAATAGTGATCCTTTTGAAAAATATTTACGACCAGATAGCAAGTTGAATGGCAAATGTGAATATGAAACTAAGACTATATCGAACTCCATCAGCGACAGTAATTTCCATTCGAAAGAGGAAATTACAAAACGTTCGACTATCTCTGAACACAAGATAAGCGAAGTCGAAGAAGTGAAGACTATAAAGAAGATAGTACTGAATGGATGTGACGTTCCAGTGGATAGTGGAGAACGTATTTTTAAAACTGAATCACGATCAACGAACAAAAGTGATGGTTCTGAGGCTCCTCGCACACATGCAAAAAACATTAGTTTATTATCTCATCAATCACTGAGGAACGAACGTGAGCGAGCCACTCCGATACAGGAACGGAATGACTATTACAGTACATTCAATCAAGATGAAAGGGACTGCAGTTCCACATCTAGGGCGTATGGCTCCGCTTACGAAGAACACAGATCAGGTAAGTGTTTAAATACTTACGCATTCACAAAAATATTGAACATATCAATTTTCGGACCAGACGGCTTTATTTTGCTAAAACCTTGCAATAATAGAACATAATATTATTTTATGATAATATATTACCCACAAGTGTTATATACATATGTTTTATAGATATTATGTTTTATAGATACTAAGAAATTCGTCTTGGCACAGGGATGAAACTTATTAACTATTACCAACAATGTGGACAAAATTGTGTGCAAAAGCTTTTGTTACAAAATGACACGTCATGTTTTAGCTAGAAACAGCTAGTTTTGTGAATAGCTTCTTAACCACAAAATACAGTGCCCTGCTAAAGTGAGTTGACATTTTTCCACTTCAGCTGTACTGAATCACGCTCACATTACTATTATTTAAGGAATAACCTGTTTATTTTATAACCGTGATTCAGTTGTGGTATCATAATGTGGCATTGCAGCTGAAGTGGAAAATAAATTGTCAACTTACTTTTGGAGAATACTGTACCGATATTCGTGTTCCCGTCTATTTTCATTCATATCTATGCAATTTGAGGTAAAATCACAATAGATATTTCTTTAGGATAATCTGTATTAAACTGGTGAATGTACTACACACCTTTCCGCCTTGAGAAATACAGGGTGATATTATATAAACAGCTCCCTAATTGCGTAACACACTATTACTCTCAATTTGAATCGTTTTGATGCATATTGCTAATCATTACCCATATGTTCGACAAATGTGTCTGCTCAGCAACGTAAATAACGCAATGAATGTTGTTGAACTGTCAAAATGAAATCCATTGCTACTGATAGTGTGTTACGCAATTACCCTGCAGGGTAACATACATTGATAAAAATAAGTTCAAGTTGATAAATTATATCCGTCATAAATATAAATTATTGTTCGCTAAACTAGGTAAGCCTTTTCACTACCAAAAACGGATTTCTAGTTTAGATATGCTACAGTGCCTTCACCTCTGATATACCCTTTAGAAAAATAAGCATAAGGGCAATATTTTATGTGAAATCACTAGGCAGAATGAATTAGGAGCTAGACAACAAAATTGTTTATGTTCATCCCTAGCGTAGGTAATAAAGGTTTCGGGCTATTTCAGGGTAGCTCATATATTCTGAAAGTAAGTAAGTACCTAGTTAAGCTTAATTTGTGTGACAAAAACATGTCCCGAGTTCACGTTAACATTTAAACGGAAAAATGATAAACTTTAACGTAAAAAGATTGTGTAGTGTATTTTGTTATGGTACGCGGATTTAATAATCAAGTTTTACTTGATGTAACAATTGTGTGTGTTAATTACGTGATTTTTTAGGCGTATATGAAGTCTTGCAAACGCAGTTGTGATTTTAAATAAAGTAGGAAAATTCAGCTATTATTAGCATACTAGCGACCCGCCCCGGCTTCGCACAGGTGCAATGCTGATACTAAATAATATAAAATCAAAAATACAGTACTAATCATTCTTATTGTCCTCGCTAGAGAGCTCCGATAAACGCGTGCGATCGCTGCTAATCATAAAGTGCTATAGGCCGCAGCCCGTTTTTTTTTTTTTTTTGAATGGCATCTCGCAGTTCAAACTATGAGGTTGCCGACTGCTTAACCGGGCTAGGGCGCAGCCCGGCCTTCGACGCGCTACTCAGGGTGCGTTTCCACAGAAGCGGAGCTGGGCGAAGCTGAGCAGAGACGTGCAGGAATCGACTAATCACAATGGTTGAAATCCTCATCGCTTCACTCGTCTCGTCTGTGATTGGACGATTCCTACACGTCTCCGCTCCGCTCCGCCCAGCTCCGCTTCTGTCGAAACGCACCCTTATAGGCAAGCGCCACCGGCCGGCTCCCCGGCCGGAACCGCCCGCCGCCGCAGACGCTATGTACCTGCATTTGAAATCTGTAATATCTTCGAAAATGTTCAATAAAATTACATGCTGTAAAGGTCCATAATGATCTATATGAAATGCACAATGTTTTAAGGTACTTAATTGGATAAGGATTAATGCTGTATTGCCTAAAATTCCTTCTTAAATAAGCCATTTTTCTCGTAAAAAGTTAAGGATAAAAAATGGTTATTGTGGGTTATCCCTAAGAGATAGACATATACCATTGCGGACTTTTTTGTAGACCTTTTTAAGGTGTACAATACTGTAGTACATTATTTTGATCTATCTCGATGGGTTCAGCCAGCGTTTACAATGTAAGCGCAAAAAATGTGTTTATTTACGACATCACATTAGAAATCTCTAAAATTATCAGTGTTTCTCTACTATATTATGCATGTATTATACATATAAACTTTCCTCTGGAATCACTCTATCTATTAAAAAAAAACCGCATCAAAATCCGTTGCGCAGTTTTAAAGATCTAAGCATATATAGTGACAGATAGACAGGGAAGCGACTTTGTTTTATACTATGTAGTGATTAATAGTATTCATATTCACCAAAAGATAATTAGTAATTAACTAACAGCTACCTAAGTAAGACCCCGATTTATAATTTTTAAGGCTTTGTGGTGTGGGGAACAAGGGGGAGTTGCGAAATAACAACTTCAGTCGAACTCGGAATGAGTTTAACCGTTTATTGATATATTCTATCTTTAAATACAATAAAAGCGCGTACAGGGATGTGCAGCAATACAATATTATTACATTTCCCTACGCATGTACGTGATTACATACCGTTACACTACAGCCGGTCGATTCTGTAAAAATCTCACCGTGAAATCATAAATGAAGTGAGCTTGAAGTGAGCAGTGTCAATAGTGTAAATCCCTAATGACAGCTCACTCCACGCTCACTTCACCTAAGTTTTCACGGTGAGATGGTTACAGAATCGCACAGCTGCTTTGTGGTTCAACTTCATAAACAGTATAAAATCAATAGCGACGGAAAATGAATCCATTTCTTATGGCCGATTCCAATAATCTACAGACTGTTATTGGTTGAAATTAAGACTCTTGTATCTTTATCAATAACTGCGTTTGCGTAGAATTCGGAATTCCCGCCGTTTAAATCCTATTACCCATTTTCCCGTAGGAATGAAGCATTTTCCCGCGGTAAAAAGTAGCCTATTTTCATCAGGGATAATGTCGGCTTCTAATGGTAAAACAATTTTTCAATTCGGTCACGTAGTTTCGGAGCCTATTCAATACAAACAAACAATCAAATCTTTCCTCTTTATAATATTAGTATCGATGAAGCAAACCTCTCATAGCTTTGCTTAGTAGACCCTCCCATATGGAAGTAGCTATCACAGGTAAAATTTGCTTACGAATCTATTACATACAACGTGTAACGTTAAATGCGGAAAACCTGAAAATAGTTTGATCAGAATAACGAGCAGTATTAATTGAACCACTTTTTAATATAGGTCACATTTTTAAAAAAAATCTTCATTAAAAACGTTGCCGTGTCTATTTATTAATAGTTCAAGCAACTCAATGACAGCGCGGCGCAGCGGCCCGCTGACGACTCCTCCCTCGATAAAGCGTCGTCGCAGACTCAAGAAACGATCAGAATGGCCAGTAAGTTAAATAAAATAAATAAATAAAACTAAAACAGCACATGAAACCTTTACAATTTTTTTAATGACTTATTTTCTCTCTGAAATAGGTCAATTGAATTAAAAATCAGTTGGGGTGTCTGAGGTTTTGCGCATTTAACGTTACATGTTGTATATTATGCCCAGCTTGGCAACAAAAAACGCTGCCATTGGTAAGCAAAAGTATTCGTTTTTGTTTAAATAGGAATCGAGCATTAGTTGTTTTCCAGCAGAGTAATTGCGTAACACACTATCAGTAGCAATGGGTTTCATTTTGACATTTCAACAACATTCATTGCGTTATTTACCTACGTTGTTGAGCAGACACATTTTTCGAACATACGGAGTAATGGATTAGCAATATGCTTCAAAATGATTCAAATTTAGAGGAATAGTGTGTTACGCAATTAGGGTGCTGCCGGTCGATTCTGTAAAAATCTCACCGTGAAATCATAAGTGAAGTGAACACTTAATAGTGTTAATCCCTAGCGAATGACATCTCACTCCACGCTCACTTCACCCAAGCTTTCACGGTGAGATGGTTACAGAATCGCACGGCTAGTCCGTTTGATTAATTATTCACTAGCGACCCGCCCCTGCATCATCATCATCCAATGTACAGACGCCACCACATCAAGCTACCCGAAACTGTCAGATTTTCCCAATCAACTTTGAACCTTATCCTTTAGCGATAAAGTTGAAAATCTATTAAAGAAATCTGACAAATTGTAGTAGCTTGATGTGCTGGCGTCTGTACCTACTGGTGTAGCGACATCAAAACATCGAGATAGTTGCTCTTTATCTAACGTAATTTAAATATTAACGTATTGTACACATAGACCTTTCGAAATAAGTTTTCTAAATTACGGCGAAAACCGCATCAAAATCCGTTGCGTAGCTTAGAAGAACAACGCGGTCATGCCAATAGACACGAATTATTCTATATGTATATCACACTAATATTATAAAGACGAAAGTTTGTGAGTGTGTGTATGTTTGTTACTTCTTCACGCTCAAACGGCTGGACCAATTTTAATGAAATTTGGCACATAGATAGTTTATAACCAGGATTAACACATAGAATAATTTTTATCCCGATATTCTTAAGGGATCGAGACTTATGCGGGTGAAACCGCGGGGCGCAGATAGTATATAAATAAAAATGAAATGTTGTTCGTTGGATAAGCGCATCACTTGATAACGGTTGGACCGATATGGTTATTTCTTAAAAAACGTTCGTAATACTCCGAATTAACGAAAAGTTGCCCGGAAAATTGGAAAATTGGGGAAAAACTGAAAGTGCTTTTTTCTTTAGGATTTTTGTATGAATTCAAAACCATAATTGGAATTGACAGGACAACGTGTGTGAAAGCACGTTAAGCCGTTGGTCCCGGCTGTCATTCGTAGATCTTTGACAGTCGTTACGGGTAGTCAGAAGCCCGAAAATCTGACAACCAGTCTTACCTGTCAAACGTCACTTCGAGAATAGACTCTTGAAGGCTCTATTATGTACTCGTAGCTAAGTATTGTACTATCGTTAAGTTTTTCTATGTAAATAATATTGTTCTTTACTTACTTACAAAGACTTTAGGTAAGGCAATCGCAAGCGGCAGCGCAGCAGGCTGAACTATGAGCTGGACTCCAAGAATAAATACTATTTCTTAGCAGCTCTAGACAGAGAGAAGTGGCAGGAGGCACTCAGTAGGACACCACCTACCGGCTTATAAAAAAATAAAAAAAATACATAAAATCCGCACCAGTCGATCGAGGGTTACGCTGCGCTTGCCGCAGTCACTTTGTGGACGGGTGACCATCCATTTCATAACGAGACCGCTCCGTGGATCAGAAAGTACGTTAAGCCGTTTCTCCTAGTTGTCGTAGATCGTAGATCTTTGTCAGTCGTTACGGGTAGTTAGAAGCCCAAAATTCTGACAACCAGTCTTATCAAGGGGTATCGTGTTATCCAGTAACTAGGTTTTAGAGGTCAGTTAGGCAGTCGCCCCATGTAAAATACTGGTATTCACCTGCATACAGTTAGACTGGAAGTCGGCCCAAATATAGTTGGGAAAAGACTTGGAAGATTGATAAGCTTCTTATGCCTCCTATTACCAGTTATGGTTAAGGCCCATACTTAACCATAACTGGTGAAATGTGGGTTCACATTTGCTACGCTGTTTCTGTAGTAGAGAGTGCTATTACAATTTATTTTTTTTAAATTTTGTAATAGATTTGCAAATCTACTGTTTTCGGTTACTGTGGAGAAAAAGTGAGAGTTTTTCTTGACAAATGGCTATTTGTAAGATGTAAGTAGAAGATAGAGTTAAAACCTTTTAGCTTTTTTAAAATTGGTCTACAGCTCTTGTATGGAGGTGCCCCAGCATTTTTTCAAGCTACTACAATTTGTCAAATTTCATTCATAGATTTTCAACTTTATCGCCAAAGTATAAGGTCCAAAACTGATTGGGAAAATTTGACAGTTTCAGGTAGCTTTATATGCTGGCTGTATTTCTAAAGATGTCGTTTTTGAGAATAAAACTGGTAACTGATAAAATAGATTTCCTCTGAATTCTTTATTAGCAGTGAAGTCTTATTGAACTGGTACTCTATGTACTTATTTTATGTCTAAAGTCGGTATACGACAAGTGCTTCCGAGAACATGTTAAGCTGTTCGACCCGACTGTTTTACGGAGACAGTAAAGACAGTTTTAGAATGTCAACCGGTCTTACGTCCAGGGACCAATATCTTCCGCTTTACTTCGATTTTAGAGAAGACATACCTTGTTGTTGACTTCTTCAACATGAAAAAAATCGGTAAGATGGGCCGTAAATAACCAATACCATTTTTTTTATTTACACGTTTTGCATCTCGATTCCCTCTTGTCATATTATGAGAGGCTACAGTGCTAAGTCTCAGAATAATAGAACATTTTCTTGAACATTTCTTAAGCAAGGTCAAGGAAGCTTAAAACTGGGATTAATTAAGAGAAGAATATTTATTAAGTAGGTACTTAGTTAATTAAATTTTCAAAATGCTGATCACGTTTTAGGTAGATAGGTTCTTAATGCGAAGAAATAATTAAAACAAAATAAAATGTATAAATACCGCGGGTATATTGTAATATTTTACTGTTAATGTTTATAATAAAATTGTACCTACCTTAAAATAATTATACTTTTATTTGAATTGACCTTATAGAAATATAATAGCAACGAGTTTTGCCGCTAGCTCGTGTTGCTATCAATTTTTGAGTAGGCGCTTACAGTTCGCTATTTTTAAAGACATCATTTTGTATACAAATGTTCTTGAACGGTGTGACGGAAATAGACATTTGACCTATTTTTTGACATTCAAACGATTATCTCTAAGTTGCCTTAGCATTTGTTGTTTTTTTATGAGCGTCTCTATTGTAACGGAAATTGTGCTTCCTACGAGGAAACTTTATAGCACGCTTGGAAGAAAAATACTTTGATCTTATTTATGTACCTAATTAGGTATTTAATGGGTCTTAACAACTGTTGATCAATGAAGTCCTACTACTAATTGAATGTTTGCTTCATTCATTGCTGGTTTATTTAGTAAAAAGACATTGATACCTACGCGTAACTTGATGTTGTAAAGGTAGGTATGGCTTCATAGTTCATATCTTTATAATCAATTTAATGATATTGTTTTATAAGTTAGGTGCCTATCTGAACTACTAAAATAGGTCTGATTATGTTATTTAATTTAACCAAACCAAAAATAAGCTCTTTTCAGAATTTCTCTTTACATATTATGTTGTAACGATTTGTAGGACCCTAGGTAACACACAGATCTCTAAAAAAATACTACGATTGCTGAGCAATGCAATAAAAACGAAGCACGAGTAAACTCAATTCATCCATTTACAGTCGATTACCTCAGTCTCAGTCTGATTACGAGACGTTTCCAAGCTATTTGCCATTGAACAGTCATAGGGAGCCTAATTCAGATTAATTACGACGTCGTAATAACTCGGGCCAAGGTCCCAGAGGCTTGTCCTAAGGAGCGGTGTCACGGTCTGCGGCCCTCCTGGATAGAACATCATAAACCTTAAACAGTTCCGTCGCCGACTTTGCACAACGTTCTTCAAGACTTCGCAGTGTATAGTCGTTTCGAAGAAGCTTCTTGAAAACCTAACATGCTTAGTCACCTCGGTCTCGTGTGATTCTAAAGCCAGTGAATTTCAAGACAAAATGAACTCGCCCTGCTTTACGGGCAGCCCGTACATATTTCACCCCGTATCAGACACTTCGGCGACTGAATCGGAGGATAGTGTAGATTCGGGCCGAGAGAAAACTGTCGGCGATAGTGCACGAACGAAATACACCGATCCGAAGCTTAGAACGATTAACAAAGTCAGCATTAAGATACTGAAGGCTATTGAGAAGTTGACTTGTAATATTAAAATTAATAAGAAGTCGAAGAAAGTTGCTGTGCCTACGGTTGTCAAGGGTTAGTACCTAAACTTATAAACTCATCTACTACTTAAACTAGTTTGTATATCACGTTTTTGTCAGCGATTTTGTCCATGTGCATTTTTGTAATACAGGGAAACAATAATTCCTAAATAACCTTCAGCTGCTTTAGATGACTATTTTGGAAGAATCGTTTTTTTATCCCTAGGATCATAGTTATCAAGAGAATCACGTTTAGAGCTTGGGTTAGTTGTAGATAAAGACCGATTTAATATCCTACCTGGTGAAGAAGTAACAAACATACACACACTCACAAACTTTCGTCTTTATAATATTAGTGCGATATACATATATAGAATAATTCGTGTCTATTGGTATGACCGCGTTGTTCTTCTAAGCTACGCAACGGATTTTGATGCGGTTTTCGCCGTAATTTAGAAAACTTATTCCGAAAGGTCTGTGTGTACAATACGTTAATATTTAAATTACGTTAGATAAAGAGCAACTATCTCGATGTTTTGATGTCGCTACATCAGTAGGTATGTACATTGGATGATGATGATGCAGGGGCGGGTCGCTAGTGAATAATTAATCA
Organism: Eremobia ochroleuca; assembly: GCA_949629135.1. Lineage (NCBI taxonomy): Eukaryota > Metazoa > Arthropoda > Insecta > Lepidoptera > Noctuidae > Eremobia > Eremobia ochroleuca. The sequence goes on from OX451389.1 coordinate 16,668,032, forward strand.
AACGGACTAGCCGTGCGATTCTGTAACCATCTCACCGTGAAAGCTTGGGTGAAGTGAGCGTGGAGTGAGATGTCATTCGCTAGGGATTAACACTATTAAGTGCTCACTTCACTTATGATTTCACGGTGAGATTTTTACAGAATCGACCGGCTGTATATTAAATCGGTATTTACTTTCACAACTGAGCAATTTTTCAAGATTATTATAAGTTTTTTCATCCTGATAAATAACTTGCCTTCTAGGCACTCTATTAATTATCTTGTCCGACAGGAAAGTAATACAAAGTAGGTACATTTTTAAACAACTTAGGTGCTATGTAAGTTTTATTGTAACCTACTTCCTATAAATAATTTGCCCTCTTTAATATACTGCCAGCTCTGCTATCATGACTTAGATTTTCCATTTTCGCAACGAAGAGAGCCATATTTTCGCCACGGCTGAAAATAAATGCGGGGCACATTTTTGTAGTTTTTACGAACAAAAAAGAGTTAATATTTATTTATATGAGTTGTAGGTATATCAATATCCGATGTTCCTAAAGTTTAATGTAATTTTAATGGTTTGGTGTTACCCAGATCTGACCAAAAAAAAAATCATAACAGACGTGTAAAAGTGTTATAAATGGATCATCAAAAATAAAAATCATTTCATTTCCAAATCATAAATTTGATAAATAAGCACATAACCTAGCTGCCCATGTGTTGTAGCAGAAAATGGTGCTGATTCCCTTGTTTCCAAACTAAACTAAACTAAATTTAAGTTCAGTGCATCTTTTTCTTTCTATTTCATTTAAAATATGGACAGAAGATAAATTTTAGATTAGTCCTGTCAAATTAATCAGCACCTGAAGTAAATTGACGTAATTTTAGTAGACAAGTTTTTAATCACGTCTAAACTTGTATGGAGTAGTGGCAGGCGCTGAATAATTTGACAGAACTAAACTAAAATTTATCTTCTGTCCATATCTTAATGAAATAGAAAGAAAAAGATGCACTGAACTTAAATTTAGTTTAGTTTAGTTTGTGAATAAGGGAATCGGTACCAATGTAGGCCTTATTTTCCAAGACTTGGCTAACAATAAAATCCGAATGTACTTTTTTCGATCTGAGAATCTAAAACAAATGGAATTAATTACCTGCCTAAGCACGTAAAATATTTACTTGTAAATGATCCGTGTTTCCGTGTACAGTAGCCGGCACATAACTTGGCAAGAGTCCTCCTCTTTTCCTCTCCTTTCTTTAACTTTCTTCTAAACAGACGTGTTTAAAATAAATTATGGAAATAACCGTAGAATAATTACATGCAATCGAAAGTGTTAATTTTTTTGTTGCACTAAGTGTACATGCGCAAACGTATTCCCACTACGACAAAACGTTGCCAAATTACGTCCCGCCGACTGTAAGAGCAGCGTTGAGTGGTAGGTCGTAGGTTCGAACTCAGACAGGCGCTTTAATTCTGTTAATTAATTGATCACCACTGCTCTCAAAACGATGAAGGAAAACATCGTGAGGAAACCGGCATATACTAGAACCAAAAATTCCAAGACATGTGACATATACCAACCCGCACTGGGCCCGCACGGTGGATTACGGTCCACCCCCTCTCACAGACAGGCAGCCTGTTTCCCAGCAGTGGGAACATTTAAATGTATATAAACACGGTGTTTAAACGATTCGACAAATTCCACTGCCCCTTAAAAGGTACTTAACAACCATTGCAAATAGAACTTTTTCGAACAAATACGTGGGTGTCAATTTCCCCTGAGGTCAAATATCTTATTGACTCTCTGATTAAACTGTAATACTAATCAAACGATACATGACACCCCAGCCAATCAGCTTTATTGTTTCATATGACTTTAGTACTTTAACTCTCCTATACAAAGCTCAAATTGCTTTGCATGAAACTTTAGTGTTATAGCATTATTCAGACGAGCTCGATAGGGCTTTAGTGACAAGTAAGTGTGAGGCTGAGGCTACATTAGGCCGCGACGCGACCTGCGACACATGAGCGATTAAAACAAATAAATGAATGCTCACGTATATGACTACACCGTACATCAAATATTACTAGCGATCTTTGATTTCTTTATACGATAGGAACAACATTACTGTAAACACGGCATCGGCTACATCAACATATCAGCGACATTTAAGCGAATTTGTTAGAAAATTTCTCACTTGCACGACTACTTCAATAGTGTTACTAAATATGCGTGTGGCTACATTATACGTATAGTAAACCGCGATGGATGATTTGATCGCATTCTAAGAAAACGACCGATTCAAATTGAGTCTTTGCTATGATAGCGGCTACATTAGACACGGAGTCGCCGCATAAATCCCTCTTGCTAATTCGTTGTGTAGCATGTGTACTGTAGCCACGTCATCGCCAAATATACGCCAGATTTTCGCTTATAATGTAGCCATACCATGTTTATCACGTTGCGCTCTTCCAATCGGATCGCAAATCGCTGCCTACTGTAGCCTCAGCCTAAACACACCAGATGATATTCGAGACAAATTATTTTTACTGTTATTAGCTATGTATGCCTGGTCTGGAATCCTCGGCACTGTTAAGAGCTGATGAGCTCTTCAGGGTACCGGAGGAATAAATTAAGCCACGGTTTATAACGTATGCTCAATAATGATATCATAGTTTTTCTATTGAGTGCCTAACTATACTATATACATATTTGTAATAAGGACAATAAGACATTTTCAAATAACACATCCAAAATTTTACTTTGAACAGGTTACATACCTAACTCGATAAAAATGGATAAGAATTTCCACTGACTTATTACCTAGATAGTTGTTATTTTTTATGAAAATCGTCTAGTTTTACATTGTTTGTAAATATGTGAGCACCATGAATCTATCACATAATTAATTTATCTGTCATGGCTTCATTTTAAATTCTTTTACCGTCTTCACATATGTATAATAATAATTATGTATAAATATGTATATAAATATGTATGTGTGTATGTATTAAATATAATTATGTATTATGTATAAATAATTATAATAATAATAAAGCCCTTTTATTCTCAATTGTTTTAGGTTTTTTTTTACATTCAAGCTCATTCAAGTTCCTTTTATTCTCAATTGTTTTAGGTTGTTTTTACATTCGAATGATATACAAAATATGGTGGAGTTTCTTGCCCATTGTTCTCCATACGAAAACTACCTTTTGGAAGGAGCGACTAGAATCAATTCTATTTTATTGTAAATTATGACGTTCAAAAGTGTATTTTATGTGCCTATTTGAAATAAATGCTGTGACTTTGACACTTGCTGTAGTTGAAACTGTTTCCGAACGTCTTGTATACCTAAGCACTTGTGTGAGGCCGAGTCTCTGTAGCATATCTACTCATGTACAAGTGCTTCCTAAACGTTTCCCGTTTAAACGTTACAATTACAAGCGGATACGGCATAATACAGTGATCATCATAAACCACGCGAAGAGTTTGTTCTAAACAATCGAGTTTAATGAGGGAGTTCAGGAAACTGTGTGTTACACAGTATTATGTAGATAGAAGTTTCGGAGTTTAACGAATACATTCTGTTGTGAAGCAAAGTTATACTCGTAATAGGCTTGGTTAATAGTAGGAGTCTAGGAAGTGGGAGAAGTCACTCCTTCTTCTCCGTGTCGTTGGCACGACTGTATTTTTAGCCGACTTCAAAAAGGAGCAGGTTATCAATTCGGGTGTTTTTTTTTTTATTTTTATTTATTTTTTTATGTATGTTCGGGCATAACTCTGTCATATATGGACGGATTTGCAAAATTCGTTTTTTGTTCGGTTGAGGTTTATTCCGAAATGGTCCCATTTAAATTTCGTAAAGATCTGGTGATGAGTTTCGGAGACAGACAACGGAAGTCTTCAATAAATACCAGTAAAACAACCGCGATTGTTGCTCGGCTGTACATGTTATGTTGCCGTGCGCGCATTTGCTGTGCAACCAATAGACGTGCGACAGTTGCGTCGCCGGCCTGTCTCCAAACCCGCGGACAAGAAAGTCTCCCAACTGTCGTGTCGCTACATGCGCGCACTATCATACAAACCCGTAGACTTGTTGTGAGAGACAAATTACTATATAATTATTTGCGGAGACAAAAGTTGCTCGTGGGCGCCCTCCCTCATTATTTAGCCACGAACCCCCCTAGGTCTGAAGATACCTACCTAAAGACCTGAAAACATTGACATTAGAGTAATGCTTCACAATTCTCAGAAATAGCTCACGTAGTATGACCTAGATGTGTGTTCACATGACGCCGTTGTTAAATATCTAGGTTCCGGTCCAACAACTGATTTTGGCAGAGATACGATTTGTTTTGGCTCAAATTGTTCTGGCAAATTGGCGAAAATGTCTACTACAGCCGGAATCAATGTATTGTCGCGAATGCATTCTTGTTGTGTTTTAGAAAACATGGTGACCCAGTATTAAAAGCAATGTATGAAAATAGTTGTTGTTGTTGTTGATTTTGTTAAAAACAACAAACTGATCTGCAGTCTGCTTAACCAGTATGCTTTCAGGATACTGTTAGGGAGGGCTTCCGCGGTTTTGTAGTGCTTCGACTATGTTTGCGGAGGCGCGAACCGATGATTTTTTCGCGATCATAAGGAAGCGGAGCGCTTCACTATTAAGTCGCCTACGAAGCAGCTCGAACAGTCTCCTGAGGGTGTTGTCCGAGCGGTGGGACCTGTCCCTGATACAGAGGTGGATGCAGCTTCATGTTAGCGCCTCTCCTCGTTTTATTTGACTTGCGTTTTTGTGTGTGTACGTCTAATTTTGTTGCTGATTGTTTTTTATGTGTTATATTTTAATCTAATTTATGTATTTAATTTAATTTAAATTGTGACATTCATTTATTATTATTTTTTTTAATGGATTTTAATATTATTATTATTATTTTTTAATTCTTATTATGTATGGACTATGTCTGAAATAAATGAATTAATAATTAACCTGGTGTTAATACAGCGCCGGTTTGACGTCATCACGTCAACGCCAGCTGTCGCTGAAGACCAGCGGTGGGGCTCTGTCTCGCATGGAGTCGTAGCATCATATTGAACTATGGCCATTTTGCGTGAATGTGACGCATATTTTCCCTCAACTTGTTATTTGTTTGTAGTTGTGTTCTTTCTCTGCGTCAGTAAACGTAAATAAACGTATTTTCTTTATTTCTCCTTTCTTTCTTTTCCTATTGTGTCATCTTCCGTTTTGGCCGTACATTGTCTTTGAGTTTGAAATAATGGCAAATTAAATACACGGTTCACTTATTCCCTAAACTTATTCCCGAATCGTGTAAACAATAAAGTGAATAATTTAATGTCGGTAAAACTTTTTATATCTGCGACTTTGAATCAAAGAAAGAAATAACATTTATTTAGCACAGACTAAAAGGCCCACAGTACGATGAAAGTGGATCAATTTGGTAGAACCTATTCTTGCCATAAGGTGACACCAACATAGGTCATCACCCACAGCCCGACTTCACCCACTGTTGAGGAAAGGCCTATTTTTTTCTTATGCCAATCTCCACGCTCCTGTGCTGGCCTCATCCAGGTTCTACCCGCGATGACAACAATGTCACAACAATGACACTTCGTCTTCCAGTCCTTGTTCGCCACTCGGTCACTGCCTTGCTCCATCTGCCATCACTGCGCCGCGTATATGGAATCTATACCTTCACACAACGCTCATGTCGTCTGGGACCGTGTTGCCATCGGGTATGTTTTCAAATCCAGAAATCGAGAATTAATTCATTAAAGCGTACCTTTACCTAACATTTGTGACGTCACTGGCCGAGTTGACATTGGGTATACTTTCAGATTTAGGGTTTCGCGCGTAGGTGTTTTTTAATATAAACCCGACCGCAACGAAGCAATCGGCTAAAAGCATGTCGGTGTTTTTTTATCTCCGACCAGCCGTTTGTCGTAAAAATTATGTCGAATGGATCGGTATAAAATGCAATATTACTGTACTGTAGAGCGAGCGAAGTGAGCTCGGGACTTGGGACACCCTGACTCAGACAGGTTAGGTTCGAAGGGGCTCAAGTGAGCGAACGAGCCCCCGTCATCTCCTCCGTGTTAGGTTCCTTTAAACCCTATAGACAGAAATAGGGGCACCGCGAAGCGGGGCTCCGTTTTCTACCCCTTATTATTATTGCCATTCAGAAATAAACGGGTATACATTACAGTATAGCAAAATGTAGTGTTCTACATGAAAGTATACCCCAGAAAAATGTTGCGGGTGGGTATATTTTGAAATCCTTAACACGGGCGTATATATTTTTATTGTAATAATAATATAATATTCCACAACTTTCACACAACGCCATCTAGTCCCAAACTAAGCAGAGCTTGTGCTATGAGTACTAGACAACTGATAAGCTTACATATATATTTCTAAATACATACATATTATAGATAAATTACACCCAGACAAAGACCAAATGATCGTGCTCATCACACAAACATTTGTCCTAAGTGGGAATCGAACCCACGGCCTTGCGCATAGCAGTCAGAGCCACTGACCACTAGACCAACAGGCATGTCTGTATACCTGAACTCAACACTATAGAGCGTTGTCTGAAGGTATAATAGATTCCATATACGCCACTGCGCCTTGCCAGGTGTCCTTTTTTTTTTTTTTTTCGCTGAGAAATGACATTACGCATCTCCGCTCGTTGGGGGACGGAACGGAGTATGTGGGACTCCCTGCCAGAGTGGCAGTATACCCACTAAAACTCAGCGGTGTTCCCTCATCGCCTTGATGGGGGGGTCATGGGAATCCGGCTCAGCCTTTGCGTCCAGAATCCCTCCGGTTGCCAGGTGTCCTGCCCAACATCACTTGAGTTTCATAACTCGATATCGGAAACCAAATATACCGTTGGCACAAAATATAGATAGGAAAGCTCAATGGTAGTGATGTGTGTAATGCTTTATTTTCTCTGTTCGTGTAACATTCCGGACTTTTTGTGGCGACCAGCGGAAGGGCTAAAAACATATAAAAGCGAAAAGGATGTGAATATTATTGACCCATATATTTCTAATACTTTCGCCGAGGTGACAAGTTTTCGGCCTGCTGTCACTTTAACTTTTCCCTTGATTTTCAAGATCCGACGTTGTTTATCAGACCTCTCTGTTCTTGAAGATATTAATCATTGTCTACAAGTTATGTGGAGACAATAATTGAGTTTTTTGTACTTGACTAAGGGCTGATTTCTCAATCGACAGATAATTTTTATTCGTGGAATAAAATTGACGTCTGACAGATTTTGTATGGAAGAACTGTCAAAAATTCAAAATTATTCGTCGGATAAAACTATCTGGCGTTGGAAAATCAGGCCTTAGTCATCATAATAATAATGAGGGGCTTGTGGCTAAGTAATAACACCGCAAGGGTCGAGAGATCAGGTTAAGCTACGCTTGCCGCGGTTGGTCCGTGGATGGGTGACCATCTTCACATAACAAGACCCTTCCGTGCCTCAGAAAGCTCGTTAAGCCGTTGGGCCCGGTTGTCATTCGTAGATCTTTGACAGTCGATACAGGTCGTCAATAGCCCGAAAGTCTGACAACCAGTCTTACCAAGGGGTATCATATTACCCAGTAACTGGGTTGTGGAAGTTAGATAGGCAGTCGCTCCATCTAAAATATTGGTATTCAGCTGTATCCGGTTGGACTGAAAGCCGACCCCAACATTTTTGGAAAAAGGCTAGACAGATGATGAGTCATCAGTCATCGTAATAATGAAATAAATAAATGTACAGACGCCAGCACATCAAGCTACTAGAATCTGTCAGATTTCTTTAATAGATTTTCAACTTAATCGCTAGATCAGGTTCAAAGTTGATTGGAAAAATCTGACAGTTTCGGGTACCTTGATGTGCTGGCGTCTGTACCTATTAATCTAAAAAAAATATTAAGTAGTGCAGATTTCTTGTATCTTCTTGTCTTTCCCCTATATCTGTAGGATTATTGGGATTTCTTACATTGAGAATATTTATTAAATACTAAAGCTTTAATCATAGTTAAGGATAATATGTATAAAACATCATAGCACCTATAAAAAATACACAAATAGTTTTGAATATTAGCCAAAAAACTACAACTCTTTTATAACAATTACACCGCTACTATTCCCAGCTGTGACTCCAATCACTTTATTAATATGACCAAGGATATACAATGTAATGTTTCCGTGAATGATCGGAAACACGCATTGGTTATACGGGCTGCTATTTATTTGTTTTGGGTCAACGCACTCTCACTATGTTGCACAGAAATGCACATGGTTCGCTTCGGACATTCCCGGCCAGACCCGGCCATTCCCGGGCCATTTGACCCGTTACGGCTGTGCCGTAAGTAAGTGCGTTAGCCCGAAATAGGTAACGCGGTAGTTTAATTTTGTAGATATGCCAAACAATTATTGTAAGTCTTCAGTCTAATTTGCAATGACATGTACGGTAGTCATTTTGCCGAAATTAGTCATCAATTTTAAAATTAATGCTGTCCTAAAGCACGAGTTCTGCATCTTAAGGGCATTTTTAATTTAAAATCTCAAACACAAGGTTCTGGACTATCTCTAGGTCAGAAAAAATACTTTGGTGTTTTATACGCACACACACTCACCACACACACACACACACACCACACACGCATGTACACACACACATAAAGAGAAGTCATACCAGTTTCTTTAACTTTTCATTAATTGTGTAGGTACTTGTTTATATTTACTTAAAATAGTTTAGTTATCTAGTTGCCTAAAAATATGTTGATCCGAGGGAGGAGCAGAACCACCCAATACAAGCATTACTACGTGCTTCCTGGGATGTTCTAGCCACAGAATAATATTGTACAAGAAAGTTACAGAAATAAACTATTTTTAATACATTTTTTTAATTTTTTTTTTTTTTTATAAAATCTATAGAAACTTTCTGAACTTTACAATCTGATCAAAAAAAAAACGAAGTGCATAGACAGATAGATTGATAGATAGAATTACCTTTATTGTAACTTGTAGGTACCAATCTACACCATAACAAATCTATATAAATAAAAATCAACTGCCGCATGTATCCAAGATAATCACTTGAGATAAAGACACAAAATTCACCCGGCGAAGAAAATCAAGACTTGTTATTCGTTTTAAAACTTTATACACATCATCTACAAGTTCCATAATTCCATGTTCCTACGTACCTAGTTGATGTAATGTATTTCACAGAACATAACATTCCTGTTCAGTCCTTGTTAAACGTTATGCAGGAAGTTTGTTTCAGTGGCCCATATAATGTTAAACAAATTTCTCTGTTTATATCGCGTGGCGTGGCACCATGTGGCTCATATATGAACTGTAAATACCTAGTACTCGTATAGGTATCTATTTGTATTGTGTTGGTGGTACCGTAGAATACGCAAGTATAGAGTGATCGTATTTGTTTAGGTAAACTTACGATCAAATACAATGCAATCATAGTTATTTCACCGACTCGTCATCTTCATCCATCTCACTGCCATTATTAATTACTTAATTACAAATGACTAAGAACACACACACACACACACATATTAAGTATTTAGTATGTTTTCTTTCGGAAAATCCGTGCAGATTTTCTTGCTGTCAGAGGATCGAATATTCAAATAAAGATACGCGGGTCTTGTTTGTTCACAGCGAAAGTTACCGTTCATTAAAATTAAGTCAAAATTAAACTTGAAGCTTCCTTACAGTAAAACTAAAATCGTACTCACCAAGAATAATTGAATAGTTATGATTGTCTTGTCGCGCCATGATGGCTTATTTCCTATTGACGGTAGGTAGGTACTCGCGCATACGCTTATTATGTATGCTAACATTATCACTCCATTCTTACTGTACTTCGAGTCACCGTTTTCAAAGATGGCGAATGCCATCTTATCTCAACTACTCCTAGGAAATAATATTGTAACAGTATCTTATCGCGGTAGGTCAAGGTTATAAATAAGGGGAAAAGATTGCTCATCTATTTATTGTTGTGAAGTCATTTCTGATAAAATGATCTTGAAATTATTGAATAAGATTAGATATTTTTGTTCCGGGTTGCATATACACAGGTAGAGATACAGTAAGATATGTATAGCAACTGAAATAGATTATTATTAGACAAAGGCAGTTGGGTTAGCTAGTAACTTACATAGCTGACTCGACAGCCGTTGTCCTGTCCAAGTTTCAATAATTCATACAAAAAAGGACGTTTAGTTTGTCCCGAATTTGTAGGTTTTCGGGGAAACCCGAAAACCTACAAATTCGGGACAAACTTAACTTTTCCAATTTTACTTTCCATAAAAATCTGATTCGGACTATTACGAACTACGATCATTTAAAAAAAAAAAAACCGACCAAGCGCGAGTCGAATTCGCGCACGAAGGGTTCCGTACCATTATCTATAAAAACGGCAAAAAATCATTTCTGTTGTATGGGAGCCCCCTTTAATATTTGTTTTATTCTGTTTTTTAGTATTTGTTGTTATAGCGGCAACAGAAATACATCATCTGTGAAAATTTCAACTGTCTAACTATCATGAGATACAGCCTGGTGACAGACGGCGGCTGGTGACGGATGGTGGGACAGCGGAGGGGAGTAATAGGGTTCCTTTTTACCCTTTGGGTACAGAACCCTAAAAACAGTCAAATCGGCCCAGCAGTTTTCAAGTGATGGGTTTACCAACGAACAGTATTATGACTTTCCGCTGAGTAGGAATTTAAGCGATTCCAGCCCTGAATTGTTCAGGACTTATGGCGCTTGAAAGCACAAACAGTAACGAATTGAGTTTTAAATTCTCTATGGTGTGCGCTCTGACAGGTTTCTGGCCCATTGCCTATACACAACACACCATTGCATCAGTTGAAATACAACTATATTACGAAAAACATAATACCCGTAAACTTTATGTAACCACCGGATGGAGTACAATACGTTTTCGTTCATCCTAACACAAGGGTGCGCCCACGCAATGCGTTACTTTGATACCCATAGTTCCGCCCTTTTGATTGGCCAAACGGTGGACTCGACACGGTCCAATGATACCGTACATTTGTTTACATCGCTTGCATAACTATGCTATTGAAGATTTTTCCCGCGCAAATAAAGTTGACCAGTTTAAATAGAGCTGTTTAAAGCAAATATATCGATTGGTGTTGTTGTTTTGCTTAGGTCATGTTATGTTGGTGTAGTAAACTGGATGAAAGCTATCGAAAGGACATTGCGGACGCGCCTTCCCACGCCGTTTGAATTGCCGTGATGTAATTGGGACTTGAATGTAGTATATTGAATGTTTACAATCTGTAATAATATGCTCTATTTTATTGCCCGTCAGTTGGCTTTGTTAAATGATTTGTAAGTCAATGGAAGCTTCGCAAACTATACATGGAGTGGGATAATTTTACTTCATTAGAGTTCAACTGGTTTGGAAATAAATAGGGTGTATCGAGTCTTTGTTGTGTTTGTTTGTCTTGTTTAGTTAAATGAAACTAGGTCGTGGGACATCTCAATGATCTTCATCCTCTTCTCTGTTATTTCATGGAGGCCGAAAAATTATAGAAGTGCACGAGAGCAAAGACCTGGGTCATCCTAGCTTAGATATTGTTTGTTAGAAAAAAAAAAATACTTGACTTGCAAGTTTATATATACAGCTGCTGTGTGCCTACATATGACTGATAAGAATAACAGACTTATGGTAAATTTTATTTATTTTTATTTTATTTTATTTATTAGGGACGTTAAACAGTTACATGCTATAGAAAGTACAAAAAGTCCTTAAAAGCTAAAGATAACAAACATGTTACCCACACCAATATCCACATCTTAACAAAAGAATTACAGACTCCTCAGATTTTACGAATAAGCTTTCTGTGACAGCTGTGTTTAATGTATTACAAATTAACTTATTTCCATTTAATTCAATTAATTTCTCTTATCTTGATTTCGTTCGATTAAATCATTACAACTTATATATAAACATAAACATAAACAACATAAACATTAACGTAAACCTAAACCCAAACCTGAACCTAAATCTAAACGGATATCTAAAACTAATAAACACAACTTAAGTTACTGCAATGAACACTCAACCTACACTTAGCAGTTAACTTACAAAACTCACTCACGCCATTACTCTCGCACACACTCACACACGCACACAACAAAACCACACATAACACACATCATCACATAACACACATCATCACATAAGACACACACATCACATCACACAAGTGCGCTCCTTCCTTTTGTATTTCCTTTTTGCTTTGTCTTTCTGCTTTATTTAAATTAGATTATTTTTAATTTATTTTTATTTTTGTTACTCTTAGCTCAATTTATCAATTGCATACCTGTTATTTATGACAGTGGAAGAGCGGAGTTCACCTAACACAAGCATCTTCTTGCTTAAAAGGTGATCTCCAACTCATTGTGTGTTTTAATTGTATGTAATTGCAATAAACATTTTTGATTTTTTTTTTTTGATATATCAATTATCAGCTCAGTTTTTGGTGTCTGTGTTGATTTAAATAACCAAAGAATATATACTTTTTTTTTTAAATTATCACGTTAAATATGCCTTTAAAAGTAGCAGGGGTTGTTTCTCATACGCATTTTAGTAGATATTATTATACAAGTTGTAACTTAAATAACACACAACCTCATAAGGGGTTATTGTACTCATCATTATGAACAACTTTTACTATGGGACCAAAACTGAAATCGCGAAAAAAAAATCAGCTGTTGCCTACGCTTTGAAGAGTTATTTGAGAACATATATGTAGGGAACAGCTGATTTTGTGTCATAATTCATTATAATTAAATAATTGGCTGTTGTAGTTTAAAACAATATTACGAATATTGGTATTTTCTTTCTTTTCCTACTGTTACCAGTAAAAACTGGCGCAATAGCAATAATATAAAAGAACGTTGTGAATATAAAGAAGACAGTTTAATTAAAATAAAGAGTGAACCAAATAACTCGTTGTATACAAAGACACCCACGTGTTTTTATCAAAACAGGGACACAACACGTTTTTCTCAATTTGTTCTAATTAATTGATTAAATCGATTTACTTAATTAAGAATTTGCATATCGTCCTAGAACATTAAGCACAAAGAAAAACGTATACATATTTAAAGAAAGAAAACTAGTTACCTACATTCAATTAATTAATTAACCAAAAACGTAAAATTTAGATACCGTATACCTAGCGCATGGCTTGTGTATTCTTGTACAAAATATGTAGATACATTTAGACTCGGTTCTGGTATTTAGACTCCTGCAGTTGTGCTTAAATAATAACAGCCTTACGGCTACGCTGGCCGCGGTTGGTCTGTGGGTGGGTCACCATCTCTATACAACGTGTAACGTTAAATGCGCAAAACCTGAAAATAGTTTGATCAGAATAACGAGCAGAATTAATTGAACCACTTTTTAATATAGGTCACATTTTTCAAAAAATGTTCAATAAAAACTTTGCCGTGTCTATCAAGCCAATGTCAGCGCGGTGCAACGGCCCGGTGACGACTCCTCCCTCGGTAAAGCGGCGTCACAGACGCAAGAAACGATCAGAATGGCCAGTAAAATTAAAACAGCACATAAAAACTTTACAATGTTTTTAATGACTTACCTATTTTCTCTCTGAAATAGGTCAATTGAATTAAAAATCAGTTGGGGTGTCTGAGGTTTTGCGCATTTAACGTTACACGTTGTATATCGAGACACCTCCGTACGTCGGAAAGCACGTTAAGTTTTTGGCCCTGGCTGTCATTTATGGATCTTTGACAGTTGTTACGGGTCGTCAGAAGCCCGAAAGGTTTACAATCAGTCTGACAAAGGGGTATCGTATTACCCAGTAACGGGTTGTGAGGGTCAGATAGGACAAATTTTGGCGTTCATCTGCATCTGGTTAGACTGGAAGCCAACCACAACAATGTTGGAAAAAGGCTAGGCAGATGATGATATCTATCTAGCTAAGTTGTTGTCTAGCTAATAAGGTTCTTATGGCCGGTGAATCCGATAATCAACTTATTATATCAGAAGAGCTTTTTAAAAGGTTTCGCTGAAAAATACCGCCCGTTCGAGTATTTTATTTTTACCGAGGTAATAAATAAGGTAATGAAAGTAATTACATTACACGTGTGTCAAGTCTGTCTTCTGACACATATTTATAACGAAAAAATACGGAAGTTAATCAAATGGTGATAAAGCATATTTTTAATACTTACACAAAGTCAAAGATTTATTTGCAGATAAATATGGTTGCAAAAGTTCTTACAATGGTAGTATAATAGTACTCGTAGTAGCTTAACATATTCAATCATAACATAATGACATGCAAATTTTTAGTACCTAAATGTACAGACGCCAGCACATGAAGCTACCCGAAACTGTCAAATTTTCCCAATGAACTTTGAATCTTATGGTTTAGCGATAAAGTTGAATATCTATTAAATAAATTTGACAGATTGCAGTAGCTTGATGTGCTGGCAATAATTAGGTCATTGAGATTTTCGGAAGGAATTCTTTTATAGTGTAGAAGGAATTCTCAATTAACCACCTGTGTAAAGCCCTTCTAAAGCGAACCATTGGAAGTTCTGTAACGTCTTTGTTCTTCACACGTTACACGCGATGATTTTTTGTTATGAAAAGGGCAAAAATCGAATCTATGATAAATAAGAAAAAAAAAATAATAATAATCTGCTATGAGGTCGGTATCTAGGAAGAACAATGCTAACTGCATTTTTTTTTATTACTTAATAATATGGGTTCCTCCCTACTCTTACCGATCCCGGCTCTAAAATGATTCAAAAAGTCCCAACTCTACACGAAACGATAAAAACGTACAATCAGAATAAAAACATTTAGACGAATTATAAATACCTTAATCACCATGCTTCAAGTGTCTATTTTCCAAGCCATATATGTATACTAATCTATATACCAATAATAAAGCTGAAGAGTTTGTTTGTTTGAACGCGCTAATCTCTGGAACTACCAGTCGGATTTGAAAAATATTTTTGCATCCGATAGCCTAATTCTTGCGAAAGGCCATTTAAAATCACGGTAGGACCTTTAAGTAGTAAAGAACCCTTAGCATAAACGAAGTAATATCGCGGGCAGGTGATGCGATGCGTCGGGGTGGGACGCTAGGACGGGGAACAAGAAAATTCACGCGTACGCGTAGTCGCGGCCCGAAGCTAGTAACAATACAGCTTTCGATTGATTTCGATGCTTTTTAGACTAACAATATTTATGGCTATTCTTTTTTGCCAAAAAAATTATACGCTGTATTTAAACAATTTATTGATCGAATCGTATTTGAAATCGTATGTATGTGTTTATAACCTATTTATGTATTTGTCTAGTTTTTTTTTTTATCATTGTCGTGTCAACTAAAGCACATGCCGTCTAATCTCTTCACCACCCTTGGTTGACTGGTAAAGAATGTCTAAGGCATTAAGTCCGCTTTTGAACATTTTGTGCGAAAAGTTTAAATAAATAAATACTTTTAAATCGACATCTCACCATCCAGCTAGATATCCATCCAACAACTATTAAACGAATAATATACGACTACGTTAGATCTCATACTACCCTTGACTCATAACGAATGCCCTCAAGGAAATGTTGCCATAACCACCACGGATTAGTGATCGAAGTATGATTTTATTAGCACTTTCTGTGTATTTTATTAGGGGCAAACGAGAACCGATGAGGCACTTGGTTTCGTTGAGGATAATAATACGATTTATTTGTTTATATATTAGTTAAATTGTGTAGTGTTGGACATATGTTGTGCCCGCGGGTCTATGCGTGAAGTAATTTTTCAGATAGGAAATATGTTTAATTGTTCTTCTTAAGCAAAAACCATTCTAAGCTATCTGCTAAACGTCATTACATTGCTGTTATTTTGATTGTTCTCCAAAGTATTTTACGTCTTTCTCTAATAGCCTCCTTCACTCTGTCAATCTGACTTTTTCGCGCCTTATACAATGAAACGATCATTATAAAATGTGTCCTGAGATCTGAAGAAGGACATAGATACGCTACTTTTTTGTATTCAAAACAACAAAAGAACAGTTAGTGTTCCACAAAGCAATCTAGGCGATATGATCTAATACTGCACGAAACTGTTAACGAGTGACCGTCTGTCTCCCTTTATTAAAATAAGGCAGCAAAAATCATCTTGATTCTTTATAAAAGTTAATGAACTTTGGGCCTCTGCTTATATCAATCATACTGACGTAATCGTAGACGACCACGGACCACAAACAATTAATAAACAAGTATACAATGACAAATTATTTCGCATTTCCGTGTCCCAGTTTTTGGCTGGCGTTGAATAGGCCAGACATGTATCAAAGTGATGGATGGTCCTAACTAAACTTTGGTCTCGCACAATTAGGTTGACAGTCCACCACACCTTGCGATCGGACAATATATTGTATGTCAATCACTGCGAACACGCACGGTTTGTGGAGATGGTCTTTATGTGATACGAGACGATAACGATACGGTGATGGCTGACCATTGTAAAATTTATGCTTACAGCCTGTAAGTGTTCATTACTACACGTGATCCTTCCAATGATCACATTGTGATTACCAATTCCATCTCGTGATCATTGGAAGGATCACGAGATGGAATTGGTAATCACAATGTTGTCGCACGTGTCGTTAGTTGATAATAGGATGCTGCTGAATCTTCTCATAACACTTCACTTTCATGGCAACCAGAATGATATTTATCTCTAACAGGAACCACAGAATAGGAGCTTAAATGCTATGTTAAAATTGAATGAATATGCTTTTCATTTTTAATCTAATCGGTAGTAAGTACTACGAAAGTAGTACGACGAATGAACACCCATTTTTTTTTACCAAATTCAGTGTTGTCTAGTCTCATTCAAAGCTAATCAAGACTAACTGGTTTATTCTGTTAAAAATTCACCGTCAAGACTTAACCAGCACTGGGGCTCGGTCTCGCAAAGGGTTTTGCCATTGCGTACGCTGAGCGATGGCCGTTTTGCGTGGATGACCAGCTTGTTCTTTTTTTTTGTGTTTGTGTTCTTTTTTTGCGTCATGTTTACCATAGCTAATCGTATTTTCTTTCTTTTTTATTTCTTTTTATGTGAAGTGAGCTGAAATTCCACCTGATGCTAGGGATTAACACTATTCACTTCAGTTTTCACGTTGAAATTTTTACAGAATAGATCGGTTGGTGTTAATGTACCGAATGTTATGTTATCGTACACTTATAGCGTAGTTACCGCGTCGCACCTATCCTACAAATTACAAGAAGGCTCTTTAGTTAGGCGTTCGTGTAGCTCCCATAGTCTTCAATCCGATGCTATCGCTTTGTTAAGTATCGGTTACATTCTGTAAGCTGCGTTTAT
Organism: Eremobia ochroleuca; assembly: GCA_949629135.1. Lineage (NCBI taxonomy): Eukaryota > Metazoa > Arthropoda > Insecta > Lepidoptera > Noctuidae > Eremobia > Eremobia ochroleuca. The sequence goes on from OX451389.1 coordinate 16,685,466, forward strand.
GCGCAGAACCTGATCTATATCTCCCTCGTGTATTGTTCATTGATATTGGAAATAGATGATATAGCTGTGTTTTGGTCTTGTTTTCTTATGTTATGTTTAGGTATGGAGTGCAATATTCTATTTGGCTTTATAGAAACTGTATTCTCATCATGGATGATGGCTTAGGTCCAGTTGAAAACCAGCGTCAGGCACTAGTTGTCTGGGATTTTTGATGAACTGCCTATTTGGAGCAGCCGTGAGGCATGTTTTCCTGCTAATTTCTCACAACGCACTTTACACATTTTATTTGTTTTACTTTTAGTAGGTAAAATAATTTTATTATGTTGTGTTGTGTGCCTTTTAGTCTGCGCTAAATAAATGTATATAAATTATTTTTTTCTTTGCTTAAATCTTTGTTGGCATCCTTTTTTCTTTTAGCTTAACTAACACTCTTCTTTGCTTTAGTAACTAATTACCTGTTGCAATTTGTCGAGTATCGTCACAGTAGTTGTGATACGTTTTTATAATGTCCAATGCTTCATTTTCAATGCCCTCAGCCTCACTGTCATTCAATTTTTGATTCCCCCATATTCCTGACACCAATACGAACGTGTGACCGTATCATGCACCAAATAGAGTCAATATTCGCTTATAAAAAGCAACTGTACCATAGATGACGTTCGGTGTTTAGTTTAGCGTGTCGCAATCAGAGCACAAAGCTGGTATTTTATTGTGATTTACATACAGAAAGTGTCCATTGTGAGTGCGCGCCCTGTCACAGTTGCCCTCTGGCCTCCGTAGGCCAGCGTGGTCTATTAGACCGCCGTCAGATTAGGTCTATTTGGACCCGCGTTAATTTGGACATAAAACTCGTCGTGTTCTATCGTCCATCTCTCTAGTGTTGTGATTCTTATTCGCGCATGTTGTTGCAAGTGACGTACAAATACATGTGATTAGAGTTTTGTGTGCGTAAGTTTTATTTATAATTTGTTATTTTAATTGAAAGCTTTTGTGATTACTTGCGTAATAGCAGCTGTGGGGAGCTAAAGTGTAGTTTATGAAATAGGTGTAGGTAGGTTCATCAGTTTCATAACCGCGATGAGACAAAACCAATACAGCTGTACACAAATATACTGGATTTAATTGGCTGTTGAGTATCTGGGACCTACTTTTTTTTAGCACTAATTGGGCCACTTTCAACATGCCTAGTTAAGTATTCGCTAACGAGATTATAATGAGATCTCTTTGAATTGGTATAAAAACAGATCTAAGGATCTGATTTAATAATGTTTCTTTAACTAAGACGGCACTGAATTTAAAAATCTTCGGTCTTTAAATAGACCCAAGTCGATCTTCATTTTGAAATAACTGAAGTGATTCGTTTAATATTTACTGGTTACAAACAATAGCTGAGTGAGTTGGAATTTCTTTAATTGAATCTTCTTCAGTATCAGTTGTTCAAAGATGATCTGTTGGATTAAAGGGATGGAATTCTATTTGTGGATTATTGACGGCTTTTCATTTACCCTTAGTTATATTGACGGCTTTTCATTTTCACTTTGTTATATAATGCACATGGCGAAAGGCCAAGGAGCGGAAATTTAAAGCAGTTTTCAAACACATTACTTTAATTCTCGTTTATTTGGCAATCGTATATACAACGTGTGCAAAACCAAATATACAAATGCGCAAAACCTGAAAACAGTTTGATCAGAATAACGAGCAGAATTAATTGAACCACTTTTTAATATATGTCACATTTTTCAAAAACCTTCATTAAAAACGTTGCCGTGTCTATTTATTAATAGGTCAAGCAAGCCAATGACAGCGCGGCGCAGCGGCCCGGTGACAGCTCCTCCCTCGGTAAAGCGTCGTCGCAGACGCAAGAAACGATCAGAATTGCCAGTAAAACTAAAACAGCACATAAAACCTTTACAATTTTTTGAATGACTTATTTTTTCTCTAAAATAGGTTAATTGAATTAAAAATCAGTTAGGGTGTCTGAGGTTTTGCGCATTTTACGGTACACGTTGTATAATAAGGTTCTAGGAGAAATTAGCCGTAAGGTGATTAATTTCATTCCTAGACTAAATCTTATAATTTCAATGTTTATGCATAATCATCCTATAATGTTTCCACTGCTGGGACACAGGCCTCCTCTCTGTGAGAACGAGTGGGCCGTAATCCACCACGCGGGCCCAGTACGGGTTGGCAGATGTCGCATGTCTTCGAATTTTTGATTCCAGGCCAAGCCGGTTTCCTCCCAATGTTTTCCTTTACCATTTTGAGAGCAGTGTCGATGAAATAATTTACACAAAGTAATTGCCTTTCAGGGTTCGAACCACTAGGCTATCACTGCTTATGGATTCTTCCCAATGTTTATGGATTCATTTTAATTGTTTCTCCACGAAAATGTACTAAATCTCTTCCATGTCGTTTCATATCTGAATAACATTACTAAAGTATCATTCCTTTCATGTTTACATTCAAGGAAATGTTCTAAAATAGACCCGAAATTCAAAACCAAATTACGATTTACTTGTTATTTATTTCACCCGGTTGTAAGGGTTTGATTGTTTCTCAGAATGAGACTTAAAGCAAAATCGATCCCCTCTTTTATCTTAAACTCACTGCTGAAGCAACATTCATCCTCCTCAAATGATGGAGTTTTAAAGAAAATTTCTTCAGCTTCTTAAATATTCGTTTAAATAAGGCTTTATTTTTAGAAGGATAAAGTGTGTTGTGGCACTCAGCGCCAACCTATTAAAATCCTGGCCTAATATTGTAGCGTTTCAAAGAAAAATGGTTGTTTATACAGGTAGACTGTTGTTTTGATTTTATTTTCACTTATTTTTAAGTGACTAATGGATACGATGAAGTGTAAAAGTACCACATCGTGATTGTTCCTATTTTATTTTTAATTCGTTTCGACGTCAAGTTAGTAAATTCATCTAGACAGAATCAAACTGCTTACTAATTTAATTGTAAAAAATATTCTTTTTGACAATGATTTACATTCTGTAATTACTTTAACTCACACCCTGACCTATTACTTGTATTTTTTTTCTTTTATGAAAATCGTCTACTTTTACAATGTTTGTAAATATGTGAGCACCATGTGTCTATCGGGAGGAATGGTGGCCTAGTGGTATCTGCCTTGACTAACAAGTTGTAAGTCGTGGGTTCGAAACCAGACAGGCGATTTACTTTGCATAAATAATTTCATCAGCACTGCTCACAAACCGGTGAAGGAAACCTTCGTGACGAAACCGGCATGTCCTAGTATCAAAATATCGAAGACATGTGACATCTACCAACTCACACTGGGCCCGCGTGGTGGATTACGGCCCACTCTCTCTCACAGAGAGTATGCCTATGTCTCAACAGAGGGAACATTATAGGATAAATGATTATGCACGTGTCTATCAAATCGTTAATTTATATGTCATGAATTAATTTTAATTATTTTACGTATTTTGGTATAATAATTTTATTTTAGGTGCATTTTCTTCACATATTAGATATTATATAACGAATGTATGCAAAATATTGTAAAACATTTTAAAAGAGTAACGGTAGAGTATCTTAATAGCCCATTCTTCTCCATACGAAAACTAACTTTTGGAAGGGGTGACTAGAATCAATTATATTTTATTGTAATTTTTGATGTTCAAGTTGCCTTTTATGTGCCTATTTGAAAGAAATGCTTTGATTTTGACTTACAAAACATTACTAATAAAATCATAACCCTTCCTTTTGGCTTTGCCGTAGTCACGTAAAAATAATTAATTTACCTGCTTATAGTAAATTAGTATAGGTACGAGTACAACATATTATTAACACTAGGTACAAAATAAATAAATAAATAACAAACTATTTACTGAACATAACCTACCTATATACAAAAACAAAAGGGCATACAGGCGTCGATGTACTCCTAAGTAGGTACATTTTTTTTTTACTTATGTAAAAGACGTTTTCAAGTAAAATATGTATGATGTATTATAACTATGTACTTATATTCATCATATTTACAAGGTCTCACAATTCAATTACTGAAAATGTGCTTCGTTAATTCGTCCAAAGAAATTGAAGCTGACAGCCAGCGGCGCCAACGGAAATATAAGCTTTTATTAAGTAAAAAAGGAATTCTTATTTTATGGGCTTCCTATATCAACTTGCTGTTCACGAAACATCTAATAATTTACTTGTGACCCACCCCTGCTTCACACGATTTTACGACTTGATAAAACATGGAGATTTCTTTACTATATGCAAGTTTAATATTAATCTAAACTTACACATAAATCTTCCGGAATAAATTATCTACATGATGCTGAAAACTGCATCAAAATTTGTAGTGTAGTTTAGAAAAACAACATACACAGAAGAACACAAAAATAACGTGGTCACACAGACGGACACAAAAACAACGTGGTCACAAAGACGGACACAAAAAGCGACTTCAATCCATAAAATAAATATCATCCGCCTGCCTTTTCCCAACAATGTTCGGGTCGGCTTCCAGTCTAATCGGATGCAGCTGAATACCAATATTTTACATGGAGCGACTGCCTATCTGACCTCCACAAACCAGTTACTGGGTAATATGATACCCCTTGGTAAGACTGGTTGTCAGACTTTCGGGCTCCTGACTACCCGTAACGACTGTCAAAAATCCACGAATGACAGCCGGGACCAACGGCTTAACGTGCTTTCCGGGGCACGGAGGGGTCTCGGTATGTAATGATGGCACCCATCTACATACCAACCGCGGCAAGTGTAGCTTAACCTGATCGATCGACCTGTGCGGCTGTTATTATTTAGCCATGGGCCCTTCAAAAGCCACGGGGCCATAAAATAAGTATATAGGTCATAATATGTATAATCAATCGTCTCATACAAAACTCGACCCAAATGTATGGGACGACTGATTATATTTTCGCGATTACGACGTTGGTCCCATGGAGAAAGATGTTCAGTTTGATGGTCTGTACGACACCCTTATTTTGACCACACCATTCTCATACACCCTGTAAACGATGTAATTAATAAAAACATACAAAATTTGAATTGCAAAGGAAACTGATTTAGTAATATATTTCAGGTTTTATTTAGGTGCTCACTCTTATAATAGGTGTGTCCTATTATAAGAGTGAGCACCTGTGATCGAAATAAGTGATTTATTTAAAGTATCGCTTCAATAGGTTGTTGGGACACAGCTCGGTGCCAAATGCCCCGATCACATGCACTTCCTGGTTCAGATTCTAAACAGAGACGACTCGCATCGCATTTAGTTTAAACTCTGTAGTTAGTGGTCAGCTAATCGCAACGCACTGCCGGGAAGTGCTGTGGTTTCATTACAACAACAGCCCTTATAAATAACAGTGTACCGTGCCTAATTTTAGAATTATCGGAACCGTTGCGAAAATTAATCCAGCTGTGCTCATTAAAGTAGATGTATCAGAAACCGATACAGTATCCACGTCAGTAAAATCTTCGGTAGCTACTGTTTCATTGTTCGAATGACATTTCCCAATCGTATCGTTTTACTTGATTCGATATTATGGTAAGTGGACTGCTGTTTCTCGGGATTCGTGGGTGGCTATTTACGTTAACGATTCGCCTGTGCAATTCATTATATGATTCATATTCATACATTCCCCCTTTCTAATAAACGTATTATATCAGATAAATAGGTACACACCGAATTCTCTCTTTCAGTCGGCAGTAATTTGACTTTCGAAAGGAGAAGATAATGCGTTGTAAACTATAAGTACGGGATTTGAATTTTGGGTGCTGTGCTTTGATTAATTTGCTGTTTTCTTTTCTTATTTTCTTCATGACTTTTAAAAGTGAATGTTTGATAAACAAGTGTGTGCCATCAACCACTGCCATACAGCGTGGCAATGCCGTCAGTCTCTTGGGTACATTACCAGTCGACAGCGAATTATAAACTAGCTGCACCCATTGAGGTAATATGTACATATTACCTCAATGGCTGCACCCCGCGTTTCATCCGCATAAGTCTCGAATATCGGGGCAAAAATTATCGTACATGCTAATCTAGGTCTCATGGTTTACTCATCTACCAATTTTCATTCCAATCCATCCAACCGTTTTAGCATTAAAGTGTAACATACAAAAAAAAAAAAAAAAAACAAATCTTTTCGCTTTATAATAATGGTTGAGATTAAAATCGTTTTTCATGTAAGTCTGCGTGACCGCGTTGTTCTTCAATATTTCGCAACGGATATTGATGCAGTTCCACCACCATTTAGAAAACGTATTCCGGAAGGTTTATGTGTATATAAATATTAATACTAAACCTACATATAATAAAGAAATCTCCATGTCCTGTCAAGTCTTAAAAATCGTGTTAATCAAACTTGCGTCCCGCCCAAGTTTGATTAATAAGACAATGCTCTAAAGGCAACATATTAATTTAAAACTATCAACCTCTCGCTTTTTTACGGTATGGAAACAGTTGTTTATCTATCTTCCATGAATACTGAAGTGACTTTAAGGGCCTTATCACACTGGAGATTCGCAAGTGAGTCCAAAGCGAGGCAACTGCGCAGCGAGCTCACCGCGAGTTCGTGCGCAGACGCCTCGCTTTGGACTCGCTTGCAAATTGTCAGTGTGATAAGTCCCTAAATTCATTTATATGACACGTCACATGATGCATCTGCCTTTGTGTCTAGTTGGTTTATGTTCGTCCATAAATTCACAAAGAAATATTATTCATGTCTTTCTAAACGTTAGTCCTTATATCATTGAGTAATTTTTATTATTATTATTATTATATTACTAGCATCCGCCCGCAACTTCGTTTGCGTAGAATTCGGCATTCCCGCCGTTTAAATCCTATTACCCGTTTTCCCGTAGGAATGAAGCATTTTCCCGCCGTAAAAAGTAGCCTATGTTCATCAGGGATAACGTCGGCTTCTAATGGTAAAACAATTTTTCAAATCGGTCCAGCAGTTTCGGAGCCTATTCAGTACAAACAAACAATCAAATCTTTCCTCTTTATAATATTAGTGTAGATGTAGATTATTATATCTATATACCTATAGTTACAGCGTGTAACGTTAAATGCGCAAAACCTCAGACACCCCAACTGATTTTTAATTCGTCCGCCATCTGTTCTGCGAGCAATGTGCCCTGCCCACTGCAACTTAAGTTTGGCATTTTTTCAGGCTATGTCAGTAACCTTGGTTCACCTACCTTTGCGTCTTTAATGCCAGTACGAATTTTCGCGTAAAATCCTTTCTTCCCCAAATAGTGTGCGGTAATATTGGGACAAGACTTATGGTTGTCAAACAAATATAAACAAAGTGAGCACAACCTTCTTTTGCTTTCGAATAATTTATCGTTACCAAAGACGTATCCTCAATCCTCATATTTGCTTTTATTTTTCCTTCTCCGTCTTATTTTATAGTGCCGTCCTTTGTGACGACGTTTATTCAAACACTTTGTACGATTACGAGTTTGCCCACTGATGCTTCCCTGTTTAAATAAACATGACTAAACTCTTTTGATGTGTTGTTGGGATATAATATTAGATATTTTAGCTTAGGTTTATTGTACTTTCAACGTTATTCTGTATTTGGGATTATTCAAAGATTCTTTTTGATTTGTGCTCCAACTTTCATGGTGCTTAGTGCACAGTTTAACTATATTTTTTCCGTAGTTTTATAAACTACGGAAAAATTATAGTTAAACTGTGTCATAACATATTTATGTATGTTGCACCGTTCGCGATTTATTTGTCAAATATATAAACAAACATGAGTATTTGGAAAAATAACTTGAATCCCTACACAATAAAGTTCAGTTTACGCTACAACTTCAAATATTTTTATAACTTTTTAAATAGTGCTAGTCACTCTGAAATCAACTTAATTCCTGCTAAGATAAAGTTGATATTCGTTTAACTTGAAATAACAACAATTGGAAACATACATTTGAATAGACCTTAAACTTGACTCTTGTATTACCCAAAGGGTCAGGCAGAAGTGTAGGTACAGGTTGTAGTAGCTTGATGTGCTGGCGAGCACGTCAAGCTACTACAATCTGTAAATTTTTTAAATAGATTTTCAACTTTATCGCTAAAGCATAAGGTTCATAGTTGATTGAGAAAATTAGTCAGTCCGGGTAGCTTGATGTGCTGGCGTCTGTACCTATAATACAACCACATTTTGCCGGTTATGTCTAAGTCCTATGCAACAGGGCGCGAGCCTATTGACATCTAACGTGCGCAAATCCTTACACTGGACTACTAGTAAGAAATACCAGATGGAAAACCCCAATAACACTTTGCTCGACCCGGGAATCGAAACCAGGACCTCATGTTCAGCCCTAGCGCTCACGATCACTAGACTAACGAGACGGTCATGATGTTTCTTAGTACCTGTAGAGATAGACAATATACCCACACAAATTAGCGAAACCCACTTTGAGATATTTTCACGCTGACTTATGTAAATCACTTCATCATTGGCATCAATACAACAATTAATGATCATCATGATTCTATTATAAAATCAATGAAATAATCACCAAGATATTAATAGATTCACTTTAAACCAGAAGAAAGCGTAGGCAGTCTTTGTTAAGGTACAAAGAAACCCGCTTGTGATAGGTACTGAATTTCAAAATCGCATTATAACTGTAAGTGTTTTAAAAGAAAATAATGAATAATGCAATATTTTTGTTTGTAGCGGAGACGAAGGCGCACGAGGTGGTCCCGAACCAAGCTGTGAAGTCACCGAACACGCCAACAGTACCGACCCCGTCACCGAAACGTGAGTACAAACCTTTTGTACTAAATGGCCCGTTGTTTTCAACAAAAAATCCCATTGTTTTTGCGTAACCTGAAACGTTTGAAACAACACACGTCCTAAACATTGAGTTATTTCGTTTTGAAACGCAAAAAGTGTGAAGCTAACACCTACACTCTCGAAAACGACAAAAAGGTAGGTAAATTCAGGGAAGTTATTTGTTATTTGTTTAGCAAATTGGCTACCAACTTATACTGTCGGTATATTCAAATTACAACTGTCAGTCTTTGGCAGTTGTATGAAATGGCTATAACTCGGCAAATTGGCGTTGGGTCTCAATTTGTTAAACAACCAATCATTACCAATATCTTTGACGCAACGGATGACCTTACATAACATAATACTGCTATATAGGGAATTATTAACCGGGCGAATAAATAATATATGGATGACTACATTACAATACTACCTCCCTGACTGATGAGCATTCGAGTGTGATGTGACATTACAGATTCGACTTTGAGCATTACATTACAAAACTACCTCCCTGACTGATGAGCATTCGCGTGTAATGTGACATTACAGATTTGACTTTGAGCATTACTTTAAAATACTACCTACCTCCCTGACTAACGAGCATTCGCATGTTATGTAACATTACAGATTGCAGAACGGGGAGCGCTCCGCGGCCCGCCGGATACATTTAATTACAAGTGGAGCGCATTACATCAGTGAGGGAGGAAAATAGAGCATTACAGTGCGCACCTTGTAATGATACAAAACGAGTATTACACATAGTACATATTATCTCAATGGTATTACAAGTTGCGCATTGTAATGCTCGGTTCTCCTCCTTCACTGATGTAATACCATTCTGTATGTAATACCAATCTGTCATTACAAGTTGTTCTCACCATTACAAGTACATTGCAAAGTTGATCATTAATTCTAAGTTGATCATTACAATTACAATCTGCAACTTGTGATGATACAATGGAAAAGAGAAAGACTGAAGGCGAAAAAATTCGCAGGAAGTATCCTGATCGTGTTCCGGTAATTGTCGAGAAAGCCCCGAAGGCTAGACTCCTTCACTGATGTAATACTCGTTTTGTATCATTACAAGGTGCGCACTGTAATGCTCGATTTTCCACCCTCACTGATGTAATGCTCGAATCTGTAACGTTACATTACAGGCGAATGCTCTTGGTGAGGGAGTACCTTAATACTAAACAGAGCGGCGTCAAATTACATTTCCGAAAAATTTACTTAACGGGCGATAATAATTATGAATGATTAAAATTCGTAAAATGAGCTACGAGCAGTGGGACACAGTTCATCGAAGCCAGCAACTAGAATTCCAAGTGTTCGAATTAAATGTTAAATTGGGTGAAAAAAATACGGAGTGGGCGAAAATACTACTTCAGCCATCGACCAGCCTTTCTGCGGTAGAGGACGAACCTCAGCCATCGCATCGTTAAAATAGGTCGAATCTGTCCCAAAACTGAAACGGGGCACCCCGACTTCACGTAGTCTTTTGGCTGCTATCCTTAGAGTGTATATAAAAATCCGGAGGCGCGGAGGGAGAGCACCCCCCCCCTCCGACCCCCCCCCACCGCCCGCTGTAACAAAGCTTAGGCACCAGTGCGAGCCGTAGCAGCTCAGGTAGGCATGGGTTTGGGTGCCCCTATCCTTTGTTACGTAAGGGCAAAGGGGCTGCACTTCCGGCAGCGCCGGAGACGTTGCAGAAGCAACTTTGCTTTGACAACAAGTGTTTTGAGGTTAAATGAGATTGAATGTAATGTGAGCTGCAAAATTGTTACTCAAATAGCTTATTATACTGATCGTTCTGAATAACTCGTATTTCAAATTCGTATTTTTAAGTCGCCGTTTTTGTGTTCGCCCTCAATCTTTCGCCCACTATGTATTTCAGTACACCATAATCAGTATTTTTGACACACTTTTCTTTGTTATTTTTTTTCATATTTGATAGTTTAAATATTAGCCCTGCTATATCTTATTTGTTCATTCTCAGTGATCGTTCTGCAGTACAATTTCACAGCACATCATCATACTCGTACTACATCAAAAATATCGAATTTGTTTTCTCTTAAATTCGACCTGTACAATAATTTTGAATGTAATGCCACTACATAAATATTTGATGCCTATTAGGCAGGACATACGAGTATTGGAACTATAATTTATTGTTAAGACCTGTAACTAACATTTATGCCCACAATAAAAATATTTTGAATTTGAATTTTGAATTTGGATTTGAATCTTTTGACTATATCTTTGCCTCATCATAATCAGCCTAGTTCACTATTAGACATAATTATATACCCCTCAAACTGTCCGCATATACTGCATAGAGTCTAGAGTTCTTTTGGTAGGACTTCTTCAGGGAAATAGACGTACTACCATAATACCTACTAATGTTACCACAATACAGTAACGTTGTTTTGATGTGTCTCATTTGTAAGGTATACTGGGTGTCCGAAAAGTCATGGATTACCTTTTACCTGCTGATGGGCCACATTGGGATCTATGAATAAAAAAAAATGACCTACCATTAAAATTATTTATGTTCACCAGGGCCGATCAAAAATAAGGTAATTTTTTTTTTTGTGAAAATTTAACTTTGAACCTATATTTTAGGTATTTAAAAGATGATATCTCTAACTTTCTTGTATTCAATCGATAGTAGGATGATTCAAGATGAAATAAAAAAACCTGTACTCGAAAAAGTTTTCATTCGTAGAAATGGCATGGAAAAAACTGATCAAAGGTAGAGATTTTCCAAAAATTCATTAAACATCAAAAAACTCGGAAACCATAAGACTTTTACCATGGTCATTTTTTTTTATTGGTAGATCCCAATGTGGCCCATCAGAAGGTAAAAGGTACTCCATGACTTTTCGGACACCCAGTGTGGGTGTTGGTGAATTTAAAAAGGACACATGAGACATTGCAGCTTGGCCTCTAAAATGGCAACCAACATATACCAGGGTGGCATGGACATCGACGTACAGCCTCTTACCATGGATTCAGTAGGAACACGATTCTGAACCCCCCCGCGTTAAAAATTTTCGTCGGTTATTAAAAAAAAAACCGGCCATGCGGCCCATGCACAATGAAGGGTTCCGTAGTTGAATTGAATTTCTCCCAAGAACAAACTTAACATTGTAGTTGAAAAATCATACATTGCAACTGCAAATTTATGTAGGTCGACTATTACTCGTAAACTTGTAAAGCCTACTTAGCAGTTATAGTTTTTCTTTTAATTTTTTTATGTATACTACTGCCGTGAATTTTTGACATATCCAAAAGCAAACATATAAGTGGTGCGGGGGGGGGGGGAGTTGATTCTAACAAAAATTAGCACTTTAAAGCTTAATATTTCACAAACGGATCCCTAAATCGAAAAAGGGTTTTTATACCGCAATATTTTTGAAAGACCTATCCAACGATACCCCACACTTTATGTGTAGAGGAGGTAGCCGAAAAAAACTTTATTTTAAGATTTTATTTTAGTACTTTGTCGGCGTGATTATTATTTATTTCCATGCAAAATTATGGCTTTCTAGTACTAAGATTCTCTGAGCTAAGCTGCGGACGGATGGACGGACGGACGGACGGGCAGACGGACATGGCGAAACTATAAGGGTTCCTTGTTGACTACGGAACCCTAAAAAAAAAATTCTGTTCCAGTCATTTTGACCGTGTGTGTATCGCACTTTTCTATGAAACAGCAGATTTTTTTTTATAATCGTCGAAAAGTTTACTACTGAATTTATGGTTGCAGTTTGCGCATCGATGTGACGATATCACTGTATAAAAACGAAGATGACCACTTGCAGTGTAATTGCATTATACACTATCAGTAGCAATGGGTTTCATTTTGACAGCTCAACAACATTCATTGCGTTATTTACGTTGTTGAGCAGACACACTTTTCAAACAAATGGAGTAATGGATTAGCAATATGCTTCAAAATGATTCAAAATGAGAGTAATAGTGTGTTACGCAATTAGGGTGCTGGCTTACCACCCAACAATATAAAAATAAAACATTTGAATATCCACCCCAGGAACATTATCTGCAAGGCAATCTCTGGCATGTTATGACCGAAATAGTACATTTTGCAGGAGGTAGGCTTATCGAGATACAACACAAACATGCCAAGGTACAAGATAACAGGATACATTATACGCTGGTCAGAATTATTAGCAAGTAAAATGACACGATTGTCATGCGGTGACCTAACTTACTTGCCCCTGTTTTGAATGCATGCATCCCTCAACTTCAGAATATTATTTTGCTTTTGATGCCAATAAAATCATGGTTGAACTAAAAACTGGAAAATTCTTCGCTCTAAAATAGAGGTGAAAAACATTCAGAGGCATAAAAAAAATCGTATGTTTATATTGATGAATGATTTTATTTCTGAACTAGATTTGTACAAACACTTACATGTCAATCATATTTTAAAAACTAGATGAGGTCGGCGTTTCCTATCTGACTACTCTGAGAAGAAAGGTCGAACCAAACTCAGAGGTCATAGTCTCTTTTAAAGTCCAGACATAATCTTGGTCAGACCTTGATACGACAAGACTTTTCAATACTTTTCTGACAATACTTATTTTAAAAGACTATGAAACATTTGCAGTTGCGTAGAAATGTAGAAGTCTCATTTGTGTATTGCACTGATAAATTGAGTATCAAAGCAAATGTTTAATAAATCAAAGATCCATAAGTCTGTAGATGTTCAGCGCCAAAGCCAGTAATTCGCAACCGTAATGGATAAGCCGCTCAAACGCTAATAAACACACAGTTGCATTGCACACTTTGACAATAGGCTGAAAATACGCAGCAATGAAAGACAAGCTGCATGTCCCCGCAGTTTTACAGTACACAAGCTAACACATGTTCATTCCTGCACGAACATAATTTAACCTTATTACAGTTCGAGTTTCAGTTCAGTTTGCTCGCTCCTCGCTCGCTCGTAAATACCGGCCTAATTAGAAATTTTTAGCATGTACCGAAGACGAGTCTAAATGTATTTTTAAATGTAACAATAAAACGCGTTGGGTCTCGACACATTCACCTTATAACCCTTTGACTTGGAGCCAATAAAGCGGCGCCGCAGTTAGCGGTCGCGCTGTTTTGGCATACTGGCACGGATCTATGTGGCGATTATGTCATGCATGATCCCGAACAGTTTATTATTTCGTTCTCACTAACAAATATCACAATGGCGCTTTATCGTGGAGAAAGCAGAGGACGGTCGGATATATTTCTGGAACTTGGAAGGTCGTTGCATCGCCGTTATGTTGCCAATTGCAGTTCGCATATTTGTCATAATTACCCACGATCTTTATCGCTGCATTCTAGAAATACCGCTCTAGCGATTTCGTTTTCTCTAGATTTGTTTCTCTTCCAACTGGTTTTGCGAGCACCACATACCACGTTCTGCCACGTACTAGCCGTATTCACAGCCTACAATATTCCCAATGCTAAAACACAGGGCTTAACTCTGCGATAGGGAGTTGGCCGTTATAGTGCGGGTTGGTGGATGTCGCATGTCTTGGAACTTTTGGTTCTAATTACCTGTATTATAAACCAAAAGTTTCTTCACAATGTTTTCCTCCACAGCCTTGAGAGCAGTGGTGATGAAATAAGAAAAGTATCTGTCTGGTTTCGAATCTAAGACGTACAACTCGTAAGTCGCGGCCGTCTCAGCTGGGCCACGGCCACTGGCTCGTGTAGACGACATACTAAAACCTATCCAAATAAAAGAACTGCGAAAAAAGGAAGAAGAGGAAGAGTTGATTATCGATTTAATAAGCACAACACAACAACCACACAAAAAAGAGAGACGATGGTTTCAACAAAAAATTAAGGACACAGATTCTGTTTTTGCAACACAAACACCCGGCAGTACTCTTCAATACTTAATCTGTATTGATTGATTTGATCTAAGACAGCTAAACTTGAACACGTCAGCTGGTCTAGATTGTGGCTCTGAAAATAGCCGAGTATTTTGAATGAGAGTGAAATCCCGATTTAAACACGTTTAATATAAGAGTGAACGTGTTGACCTATTTGCACGGATGTGCTTTTCTTTATGACGTTCGTTTCGTCTAATGTAATGTTTAAATATATTTGAGTTGTAACGTTATTCATGCTGTTACAATTTTCTATTGAGAATTAGAAATATGAATTGGAAGAATTTTCATTTCGTTGTAAGTAAACAACTCTTTTTAATATGTGAATAATATTTTGAATAATGTTTTAACTTATCATCACACCAACAAATTATAAATAATTACTTAGAAATATGAGTTACTGCCATTATTACAATAGTACTCATGCTAAATTAGCAAGAAATTTTCATAATTGCATCTGTACGTGACTTCGTGAAATCTCTGAATATTTTCTATGGATTTTTCCGTTCATCACGTTTTTCTGGAATAAATCCTAGCTTTTGTTTGGAAATTAAGTGTTAATCCTGAGTTTCATACTCAATATATTGTCTTACATAAAAATACATCTAAAAACCAAAACTATTCTGAATTTTATTAAAATGACACTCTATTTCAAACGCTTGATGACACACAACGTAAATTCTTTCACGTAAGAATTTTCTTTACAGTTTAGAATATAGGTACTTATGTCATCGTCAAAATGTGTATATTTGTTCCAGATAGTTTGTAGGTATAATAGTTTCTAACTACGTATTATTAAAAACTATTATAGAGCGTTACCTCACCTCGGGTGTTAGGCGATTCGGCATCGAAAGATACGGCTCAGTGGCACACTTGGCGTTATTTTGGGAAAATTACCTACATAGGTTGAAGATTGAATGTTATGTAATATATTATTTATTGATGAGGTATTACTGTATTGGCACTGACTTTATTGCCTACGAGCGTTGGTTGTTCCACGTCAGTGGTAAAAAAATAGTAAGTAGGTATAAGATCACCTCTTACCGCCGTGCTACGCTAGAACAGCCCAAGTTGAAAGTGTTGTTATTTTGAGTTCGAAATAAATCATGTTTAGTCCATTTCGATAAATTCTACGGAACATAACTTCCATTTGGTATGTTTTCGTCTCTCGTTGTTCGGGTTTTACTTCACTTGACAGTCATGAATGACAGGCATACTAGTACAATTAGTCTGTAAACAAAATGCCGTTATTCGACTGAAGTTCACGATTTTACACAGATTTTTAAAATTGCTAGGTTTTTCAAAAGCCGGGGGAATAAAAACTCTAACGACTAATGGCCTGGCCAATCAAGCCTCTCTTTTTTGTAGTATCGGCAAATTTATTGATTCAGGCATATAGTGACGTCAGTGCTGATAACAAACTCTAGGAACTAGTCTTTATGCTAATTTAGCTCATTAGGAATGAAACATGAGAAAAACAATTGAACTACGCAGAATTTGCGAGCATGATCAATTAATTTTATTATTATTACCTACCTACTGCGTAAGTTATGCTCATGTTAGGTATTATGACGTTATCGATATTCTTATGTAGAGTAAGTTTAGGTTTAATTGTTTTATTTATCTAAAGTAAAACATAGACACAGATTCAACACAGTAGTAGACATACAATAAACATGAATGGCTGTTTATACATTCGTCCAAGGCTATAAATGGACAGACAAAAACCATGAAACCCTGCCTCTCAAACTAGGAGATGTGTATCTTGAGAGTGAGTGTTCGGCAAAACGTAAGTTTTAGTTGTACCTTAAAAGAGTGAAGTGTGTCGATCTACCATTATAATAGTGAATTGAACATCATGTTATGTGTGTGTGTGTGTGTGTGTGTGTGTGTGTATACTAAGATTACATGCAGTTGAAATTTTTTTATTAAAGAATACTAAGTACACATGAAAAATATTGGGTTTTATAGTAGGTAGGTAATATCTTCTGATTCTTCTTCTTCGTGTCGTTGGTACGAAGACATGCGACAGTGATGCCGATTCTGTTGTCCACAAACTAAACTAAATTTAAGTTCCGAGCATTTTTTATTTCTATTTCATTAAGAAAAGGACAAACGATAAATATTGTTTTAGTCCTTTCAAATTAATATACTCCATAGACAAGTTTAGACGTGATAAAAAAATTGGCTAGTAAAAATAAGTCAATTTACGTCAGGCGCTGACTAAGTTGACAGGACTAAACTAATATTTATCTTCTGTCCTTTTCTTAATGAAATAGTAAGAAAAAGATGCACTGAACTTAAATTTAGTTTAATTTTTGAACAATAGAATCGGCGCCATTGATTCAAATTACTATTAGGGTAGGTAATATTACCTATTATTATGGATTGATAGATAGATAATCTTATACGAGTACATCAGATATACTTATAAGTAATGACTTTGAAATAGGAACACTGACTCCCAAGTCACAGGTATAAACCTAGTTTGGGGGCCAGGGGACCTATGTTTAAGACACACTACTTCTGTTGTAAATGTAATGTTTGTAAGAACTCTATCACTTTTTTTTTTAATTGACGAATTTATTTACTTGTATTTTAGGATTATTTTAAAAACAGTCTATACAAACACAACTTGGAATGACAGCAAAATGGAAAACTATTAAACGATACATGACTCTAATACCACAACAAACGCAATTCCTGTTCGTATGCAGAGATCTTAATAACTACTTGATCTAAGCAAACATTAAATCTTATCTTTCAAATCCGACAAAACTCATCGAATAAAGTAAATATGTACGTCAATGTCTGCAGTATTATTTGCTCAGATCTTATGTACAACACTTTATATTTGTACTTTGTATGTGCAGCTCGCTATCAAAACGTTAGTATTCCATCCTATATTTTTCTTTATTACATCTTTTATTCTATATCTTTGTAAGTCATTGCATTTTCTATACGTGCTTTTTTGAAACCGCAGCGAGTTTAGAACCGTGAGAGAAAACGTTATACCCATTGAATACTGGTAAGGTTTTATATAGAAAGTCAAAGTGTTACGTTTTTCCGGGAATTTTACTCTGAAAAGCTACCTATTTCGAGTTATTCTTTATGTTAGACTAGCATACGCCCGCAACTTCGTTTGAGGATTATTATTATTTGCTAGTTTTAGAGCCGTTTATTTCATACTAAACATCTTTTAGGTCACAATTAATCAATGAACTCAGCCTATCGCAGTCCACTACTGGACATAGACCTCTCTTAGAGTGCGCCACAACAACCCTACTTTTTTTTTTTTTTTTTTTTTTCTCGGGTTGGTAAATCCTCATGGATGTCCGCCGCCCTGGGGCGGGCGGGGGGGTCTGTCAGACTCTTACTGACTCTAAACCACCCCGGTGTTCCCTCTCTCACCTACGCCGGGGGTCGCGGGAACTTCCGCAACCCCCGGCTGTCGCCACAATAACCCTAAACCAACACCCTTTTAGGTCTAGATTCGGTCTTGGTTAATTATACACCAACAACATCATCTATAGTCCGAGTTCACCCACTGTTGGGCATATTCCTCTCTTTTCTTGGGTCAATCCCCACGCTCTTGTGCCAGCCTAAAATATATCTAGAATAGAATAGTATAGGCAAATGAACAACGATAAATGTATTTGCAAATGTAGGTACACGGAGAGAAAATTCTTAGAAAAATGACTGTGCTGTCACTGTAAAGTGAGTGCAAGTCACGTCAACAGAAAATTTTCTAAGTGAGATTGGGAAAATTCACTATTTGTCCAATAAATTTTACTGTACCGGATAAGAATTTTTACTGTGCTATCATGGTAATTTTTCCATTACCACTCAAATGCACTCAGATTATGAGACAGCACAGTAATTTTTCTAAGACTTTTCTCTCCGTGTAGGTGTTATGATTCATTCATTTATTTTTGTATAAGATTATTTTGTGTATTTTATATATGGACCTTAGTTCATCGTCATCTGTCTAGTGCCTTTTCCTAACTATGTTGGGGTTGGCTTCCAGTCTAACCGGATGCAGCTGAATACCAGTATTTTGCATGGAGCGACTCCCTATCCGACCTCCACAACCTATAGACCTTAGTTGCCTGATAACAACATTATTATGCCATTTTTTTATTTCGTTATCTTATTTTGTTACATTTTTAAATATTTCTTAAAATATAAAACAATAAGTACAAAAAACATTTAAAAATATAAAAAAATAGTGACCCGCCGGTGTTGGGAGCAGGGTCCAAGCTACCGGTGGTTAGGGCTCCAGAGACAGGAACCTCCTCACAATGCGAGCCGTATCGAGGAGTACTGCCTTCTGAATCAGGCCCTTGATCCAACCGCCTAACGAGAGCCTCGATAGATGATGATTGAGGCTTTTGGCCATGAGGACATTGGCCGATACGACAATCGGCTCAATGACAGTATTTCAAACAAATTATTATTATTTTTTTATTATTATCAAGGCTCAGGCATATTTCGCCTTTCGGCATGCAAACATTTATTTCATCATTCACTTATGTAAGTTTAACCAAAAGCCAGATCACATCAATACAGAACGTTTCAGCCAGTTATTTTCTTTGATAAAAATTCAGTCACACTGTAGTACGGTGGTATCTACCTACATTAGAATATCAATATCGGTTCCGATATTAGAATTTATATTAGCTCAATGAAAAAACCTGCATAAGTATATGTAATAGCCTCACATGTTGCTAGCACATTCTGATTGGTTATAACAGCGTTGCGCCGGTGGAAGTGGTCAATCAGTCCGCATGACCTGCAAGTCTAGAT
Source organism: Eremobia ochroleuca (assembly GCA_949629135.1). Classification (NCBI taxonomy): domain Eukaryota; kingdom Metazoa; phylum Arthropoda; class Insecta; order Lepidoptera; family Noctuidae; genus Eremobia; species Eremobia ochroleuca. The sequence continues at coordinate 16,704,982 of OX451389.1, forward strand.
TCTAGATAGACTAGATCCAGCCTAGTCTACCTAACCTATTACCTAACGCGTAATATCCTGTCTTGACTTGTTAAGCAGTTACGTACACGGATTTTTATAAGAAATGAAATCGGGTCGCGTTTTTGCTGATGTGGGTAGCACGTAATAGGATGCAGTCTAGTAGGTATTGAGTTCTGAAACTTGTGCTGTATTGGGGTAATTTTACCTACATACTCGTATATGGTGCTAGTTGGAAACTTTGATAGTGTCCAATGTCTTGAGATTGTCGTTAGTTAATATACAGTGCAACCTCGATATAACAAATCGGAGGGGAACAAGAAAATATTCGTAATATCAAGTAATTCGTTGAACTGAGGTTTGTTATGTTGAGGTTAGATTGGTCTAAAATTCGTTATAAAGAGGTAAAAGAATAGTTTTATTCACCTCAATATTACGTACTTATCTTGTTATAGCGAACAACTTCTACTAATAAATGATAACACATTTTTATCAAATTACTATATGTATTTGCTATGTATTTAAAAACAATTAGGTAGATAATATTTTTTTTTTCTTACATTAATAATCAAAAACAATTAACAATGTTCATTGATTAGAAAAAAAGTCATTGATAGTTGTCTGTTTACCACCGGTATGAGTTATGACATCCAAAGCGCAATCTAATTTCGTGTGTCGAAACATGTCGAGACATGAATCACATTATAAGATTAAGAGTTATATTATTGGTGGAAACTTTATATAAAGGTTTTGGGTTGGCAAAATTCGTTAATTAGAGGTATGAATACTTTTTCTTGATAGTTGAAAATTCGTTATAAAGAGGTTGTACGCAAAGAATGTTCGCAATGTAAAGGTATATTTTATATTGACTCTTATGGACAATTCAAGGGGATTACGAAGAATTTGTTAAATCGAGGAAGTCGTTATATTGAGGTACGTTATATTAAGGTTGCACTGTAGTTGGTGTTTCAGTTGCTTCCTATTGTATTGGTTGTATTTATTTCAATTTTTAACAGCCTATTATCTTAATGCAGAGCAAAGGCATCTTTTCATACAGAGAAAGCACTAGCATTGATCACCACGTTTGCTCAAGACATGTTGGCAATTTCAGACATTATAATTATTAACTATTAGTCCAGGTTTCCTCACGATGTTTTTCTTCACCCATGTCACAACTGTCCAAGATCATGACTTGATAAGTCACTTTGGTACTTAACCGGAGTTAAACCAACCTCGTGTATGAGAGGCGAAGCCTTAATGTCATCCCAGTGGTTAATGTCTTCATCAAGACAGATATTTTTTCAATACTTCAATTCAAATAACTAGGTAAATTATCCCAAAAAGTAAGCTTCATGTAAAACACTATTGTTTTTACAAGGTATTACGGTATTAGGTACAAGATTACTGAATTTTTTTTATATTTATTTCGTATTTAGGTACAAGATTACTGAATTTTTTCTAGAGATTAGCTTTTTGTCTGGTTACAGTTGACTGCATTTGTCGTTTGTTAATTTTTTCTAAGTAGAACTTTAAATAGATTTTAACTCAGGAACTGTTCCGTAAAATTCGTTGCAACCCATTGAGTCTGGTCAATGTCACTGAAACTGTTCTTCACAACTGAAAAATAGACTATTTCACAATTAGAAGGCACATTCAAACAGTTTCCGTTCTAATGTCAGATGAAAAAGTAGGTAAAATAATAACCTAGTTAGTCACACTTTTTCTGTTTTTATAACATATTTTCGTAATGAGCAAGTGATAAGATTATTTGCTAAATAAATGATCTATTGTGATAACAACACCATGTTTTTAGGAAGTTGTGGACGAATCTAGTAGAATATTTTTTTTTTCTATATAATTTTTAATTAGTTAGTTGGATTCTAAACCTAATTAATTTTAATTATATTTGCTAGAACTATATGTACCTGTATTATTTTATTAGGTGTATGAATTATTTTTTACAGATTTTTAAGTATTTTTTTTTAATTATAAAAAAAAAATAGTGAACAACGAACTTAATCTGGCAAATATTGTCCATCGACCTTGCGTCATCTATCAGGCAGCATACGGATGCCGTCGCGAAAGAAACTTGCAGGCTTTGAGGCGATAAAAAACATCGAGGAATTTACGCACATCATCCAGCGTTTTGAACTGTTTATCCACTAAGCCGTGCTGCGTTGTCGTACGTTAACTTACGATCCTTGTAAATCGAAATAAAATCTATTGCTACATTCGATTGTGTTATCAAGGTAAATGAGATAAAATTCGTGCCATCTATTACTTTTCATAATCATTGATGTTTATCAAATTGAAAACCGTACTATTTAAATACAGGTTTCAGTTACAATACACAACGTTACCAGCGAAGGTCGTGATTTCCTCTTTTACATACAGTAAATGTTTACTTGTTGTATTGTAGGATTTTTATGTGAACCACTGTGATTCGTAGTGACGCAGTAATTAATACAAACAATACACCACTATCACATGTCTGAAATAAAATGAATTGCAAGAAAACCTACACCTGTATAAATGTTATTTTCTGTAGAGAAAACTATTTCGCATTTAAAAACTACGCAATATAAACACAAAACAATAAAATGAAATTCACTGAATCATCACAAGCAACTAATTCCAAACTTACCTAAGAGTTTTATTGTTTAGTAAATTAAACTTAGAATTTTGTTTGCGTCCTATCCAGATCCTAATATGTAATAGTAGCCATTGTGTTTTCGAGTTCCTTCCCCGTTATTCTTCCCTAAAATGGTTAAAGATGCGTGTGTGCAATATTAATTAGCAATAAACGATTTGAAGTGCGCCCGATGATAATACAGTCAGACAGTACGTATTGGTAGCGGGCGGCGCGCGGGCTCCCTTCGTTGTGTGGCGGCGCGCGCGCAACACAGGCGTCCACGGTACACGTCTCCGCGTAAAAATAAAGTCCACAGCCCGCGCTCTCGCACTTCAACCCATTTATAATTATCAGTAAATCGCCGCGCGAGTGCATGACTGCCGCGGCCGGCGACCGCTCGCCTAAAAGAATATCACAATCGCTAACCTCGAACCCGAATCTCACCTAACGTCCCTGTACACCCGGCCCTTGTTCAACAAACGACGCGAAAACCCTAAAATACGCTTAGACGAACCTCGACAAATCGTCACTCCTACGCAATAGATACCGGTGCCGCGAGACGCGTGAACCGTCTGTGAATCGACCGTGTGTGTTTGTGATATCATTATGTTGTGCTAGTGATAACAGTTTAGCGTTCTTCAACCATGCCTGAAAGACCGAAACGCCGTAAAAATAATAAAAACAAACGTAATAAAAATAAAAACAATAGACCTGACGCGAATAAAAATAATAGTGACGAAACAAAATTAGACAACAGTGAATCGTGTAACGCACAAAATGACAACGTGGAGGATTGCGTAGAAAGTGAGGTTACTGAAACAAAGGAAATAAAGGTTGAAATTTTGCAGCCTTCAATAGATAATCAAAACACGGCAAGTAGTACTTCTAGTGATGTAGTTCATTTTAACGGTGATTTAAATAATAACAACAATCAAATTGTTGCCGATGCATTGACTATACCTGTTGAAAAATGCCATGATACTGTACTGTGCGTACTTAATACCATAGATACTAAAGCTTACGTCGTAGAAGCTCCTGAGCAGTCCCATCAAAGTAAAGCAAAGCTAAAAATCAAAATAAAAAGTAAAAGTTTAGATGATGATGACGCTACAAAAATTACTGAAATCACTGAGGACGAAACAGCTGAGCCGGGAGATGAAAATGCACTGGCTTTAATAGATAGTCAAAATGTAGTAGTTACTCATGTTGAATCCGACGTAGAGTGGGAAAGTGCCACCGACCTTAATGAAATTGACGTAACAAAACCACAAGAACTTGCTACTGGGACTTTATCAGTTACCACAATCCCACTTAATGTAGCGCAATGTGACCAAACCAAGTCATTGACACCCGATGAAGAAAAATCTCTAAGATCTTATTTGAATACTCTTAATTTAGCAACACAACCGGAGGGCTTAAACTCTATTGAAATGAAAAATGAAATTGAGGAAATCATAAGCCAAGAAATTAAACAAAGGTTACGCAAAAAAGCATCGGCAGATGACTTCTTCTTACATAGACATGGTCCTCCAAGAATGTTGGATGTAATTGATGAAGAAGGCAGCGGAAGTGGATCATCTATGACTTCACGTCGTCAGTCTTATCTCAGTGACAAGAGAAGTGATGTTGAAGACTTAGATGACGATGTGTTTGAAGACAAGAACAAATCTTTAACAAAGCAAAAGAAAATGATGTCTATTGCGGTTCACAAAAAAGGTTATGGGCAGTTAGTTCCCCAAGAATGTGTCCTAGTTGGTGCAAAAATAAAAGAACCTGAAGTCTCTGAAGCCAGAGGTGACTGGACTATGAAAACCGTTGAAAAAATGACCGGTGCTGAGGTAGTATACTTGACAGATACGTCTAGTAGTACTAGCTCTCTTCATGAAATTGAAGAAGAAGATGATGGTGTTGATACTGACGTATCAGTGCGCATAATCACACCAACCATAGAAGTTACAGACACGGAAAATTTCCTGAAGAAAACTTTTATTTCAAATGCTGAAGACAATAAACAAGACATATTAAATGAAAGCCAACAAACTAAACGTAATAAAATCAATGACAATGCTGAAAATAATAATGTTTCCGAGAAAACCCACGAAGAACTGAAAAGTAAAAATATTAATTCTGGACATATTATTAAAGTGGAACTAGAAGACGATCAATGTTCTAAAATTGCAAAATCTGTGCCTATAATAGCAGGCACTGAAATAATTGTGGAAGTAATTCAAGACACAAAAACACAGAAGACAGAAACTAAAAACAACTCTCACAATTTAGTTCGTAATGAGACTAGCAACAATGAACATATCGTAAAGCTTACATGTGATCAAGGTGGAATAGAGAAGTCCAGTCTGCCTCCTACTGGCAAAACGAAGGATAAGAAAAATGAGCACATTATAAATACTGAGTATGAAAAAAGGTCCGAGGAAATTAAAAGTGACATAGAAAAGGTTTCTAGTCAAAACTCTCATGAAATTGTTGTTTTATCGACAGATAACATCAAAACCAATTTGTATGTCAAAGATATTGATGAACCTGTAAATAAAGATGATAAGAAAACGCAACAAAGTAAATTCGATTTAGAATCAAAAGTAATAAAATGTGAATTTAATGATGCAATAAATAACTTGATAAAGGAAGTTTCTTCTGAATCGGAAGAAACCAACGAAAATTTAAAAGACACATTTTCACGTCAGGACTCGTCAAGCAGTGTGGATTCCTCTCAGTGCACGGCAAAATATAACCCCAATTATTCATCCCTAAATGATATATCTAACATGACGCATGACGAAACTAGTGTGAATAATAAGATAAATTCAGAACAATTAATTTCATCTACTAGCCATGTCAAAGATATATTTGAATGTGTTACAGGAACTACTGCCCAAACTAAGGCCAAATCTGATGATGACACAAAAGAACCGCTAAAATTGAGAGATTTATGTGTCAGAAACATAGCGACATTGCCTTATGGTAAGAAGATACTTGAAGAATTAGCATCTGTATCTGAACGTTTGCAGCACATCGCACTTTATGGCACATCTTCAAAGCCAGTCGATAATAAACAAGAAAACGTTGAAAATATGCCACATTACCGGTTACCTGATGTTTCATCTATTGAGAAGATATCTATATCAACTAAAGCAAAGGATCCAGTACCACCGCCGATTAAACCTCGTCGTTCATCTTTGAACAGAAAATCATCACAGGAAGACGAGCACTGGACTGGTATACCAACCAAATCTGAGCCTGTGTACGTTTGTCTATCACCTTCTCAAAAAATGCTGATGGAGAAAACAAACACAGTCATAACAAAAGATGACGCTAGTCACCTTGTTGACATGCATAGAAAATATGTGGATCGCAGGGGCTACAATGAACAATATAAAAACGAAAAGGAGCGAGAAGAAAATGAAGTCGATACTACCCCAATAATACCGTTTAAATCGCAAACTGGAAGTCGGTTACTTGCTTTGATTCGTGATCCAACTGTAACCAATACTATTAATTCTTTGAATCAACGATTAAATATTAGTTCAGACGAGATTCAAAAGAAGCACACAACTACAACATTTGCGAAAAGTAATCATGACCGGTTCCCGAGTCGAGATTTTTCGTTCAAGCCGATTCCTCCACCAAGACCAAAAAAATACTCGTCTTCATTTTATGAAAGTGATGAAAGTTCTGATTTTACCGACAGTTCCATGCGTTCAATGAAAAGTGAGAGGAAATTCTTCCATTACTCCACTGGAAACCTAAGTAAAGAAATAGAGAGTGACATTTCTTCAATACAAAACATGCATCGCTACTGTACCGATACCAGAGATGAGATACGTGACTACAAATGTCCGAGAAGACCTTCACTTCCTAAAGATTTGTGTGAACAACAAATGGAATATATCCGTCAAAAAGAAAAGGAAGTAGAAGCTGAAATTCAACGTCTCGAAGCTTTAAAAAACAATATACCTCAAATGCAAAGGCAAGGACCCAGAGCACCATTAGTTTCGGAAAAAGAGGTAATTAATGAAAGAATAAGAGATTCAAATAATTATAGCATATCACGTAAAAAAGATGTGGTTATGAGCAATACCTCACAAGGAGCCGAAACTAGAAAAGCAAAGTTATCAGCATTCAGCAGCAGCCAGGAAGAACTACTTCGTGATAAAATGTATTCAGAATACGTATCTCAAATGGCAGAACGTGAAGAAAGGAAACAACACAAAGTCATTAAAATTACAAATGCTCCAGCGTCAACAAAACACATTACTATTTCCAAAAGTATGCCAACACTCGACATTCTTGATGGGAAGGTCAACAATAGAATTGAGAAGGAGTTCATATCGAAAGCTAGGGAACGGTGGGATAAGCTAGGTATTAAAGATCCTGAAACTGAAGACGAACGAGAATCTTCTAATAATGTGTATAAAGAACCTAAAGTGATTGAACATAAAATTAAAGTGATTGAAGGTGGTGAAGAGAAGGACGTTAAAAAGTTACCGAGTCATTTGCAGGAGTTCGTTCGGTTTACGGCAAAAGACAGTGAACAAAGCAGGAGCAGCTCCGGTGAGTCCAACACTGGACCAGCATCCCCGCATCTTGTGATTTTTTGTGCAGTGATTATAATTGTGATAGCAGTTAGCAAATACTTTTTGCGATTGTTACGAAACAAATGACAACTAACATAATATGTACATTGTGACTGATGCCCTAAATAATTCGAATGCTTTAGTGTGTATTGTTGTGTGTAGCATTGCATGAAATGTTAAATCAAAATTGTAACAAATTATTTATTTTAGTCTTATCATTAATCTAGTTACTGGACACTCCAAAGACATTGTATTACAACAACAGATTGGAATATACAGGTAAGTTATTTACATAATTTATGTTTATGCTTTACATGTCAAACAGAATGCCCTCTCCACTTTTCGGATTATAAAACGTTCCATTTGCTAAATGGTAATTTTCTGAATGAGTCATTTCATTTGATGAACGCATAGGTATGCATATTGTGTTATAAATGTATGATCATCTACCTATTTCATAAAAAAACACATTCATCAAATATTTTTATCTCTGGTTACACATCCTTCCTTATTTTTACTGATTTTATAAAGGAAATAAATTAAAAGTGACCTATACCAACGCTTGTAATTTTCATTTCTAATTTGCAAACACCCAATATATAACCAGCTATAATTACCAAAACCAAATCAAAATTTAATGAGAACATGAATGAATTTTCATTTTGGATCTGTTTCAAATTACTCCAGTATTTTCGTTTTACGATTCTAATAATGCCTTGGTCTGACTGGCCCGGTGTATTGGTCTGACGCAGATACAGATTACACATTATTCCTGTACATTTGACTATATTTATGTACGTTCATGACATTGTTACTAACATGTTTTGTAGTCAGAACGACAAAATTTTAACATTACAATTTCACGGTTAAGTAATAAAAGCGGAACAGGTGACAGACAGCTGTTTATTAGTCAGTGCCGCTGCGGACTGCGGTCACTAGATAAGTCTTATCACGAATGCACACAATCACCAACATGATAATTAGATTGAGACCAAATAATATCGTGCGTGCGTAATTATTAGATAAACATGTTGGTTGCAAATGATCACATTGTTTTATCAGTTTATTTATTGATTTGGACACACTGGATAGTGATAATTAAATTCTACAGACGGTTTTAAAAGAAACATTAACTTTAGAAACAACGAGCTATTTCGAAGAATTAATCTACGTACAAGTAAACGAATATCTGTGTCGTGTACAAAATTCACTATATCAGACGAGAATAATTTGCTTGCCGAGTGAGGCAAGAGCGTCGTCCGTGAAAATATTTGGATCGTCTAAATCTGTGCTAAATGGCCTTTGGTGACTCAAAGTCGCTAACGGCGTACCTTCTTATTTGCACTGCCTTTAAATATGAATGTCATAGTTCATTAAAGAGTTTTCAGATAATACATAAACCAGGTTCGCAATGTATGTTAAGCTTTGTTACGACTGTTTTCATATTTCCTAAATTATTATCGGTTGAAATATGAGTTTACAGAAATAAATATGTGATAGATTTACGAGTACCTACTGAAATAATTTGTTCGTGTATTGATTCTCATTTTATTCACGTAGGTTATACCTACGTCATCTACTAAGTCTCGAAGTCTACATTTCCACACACGGTATATTAAAGCCGCTAAACGTATCTGCTTAATTGAATCCCTTAGTCCTATCGTATAATACTGTTAAAGTACTTTATAGCTTCAATTTATTCTGCAATGCACTGCAATTACGAGTAACAATGATTTTCTTCTTCTACACAATCGCATTTTCTTTGTTGTAGAACTGAAACGATTCTATTGTGTTTACCTATATGTATTTTGTATAGCAACTGTGTTGAAGTCTGCTATCAAAATACGTGTATATTAGTAGATGTTTGACAGTTGTTACGAGTACCTATTCAGAAGCCCAAAAGTCGGAGAATCAGTCTTACCAAGGGGTGTCCTGTTACCCAGTAACTGGGTTGTGGAGGTCAGATAGTCAGTCGCTTCATGTAACAAAGTGGTATATAGCTGCATCCGGTCAGATTGGAAGCCGATCCCAACATATTTAGAAAACGGCTGAGCAGGTTTAATGTGTTTATATATAATATAAATAATGAATCGTCGGCATCAACGTCAGTGAGGGTTCAGTAATAACCTCTATCTAAATTATCAATCAGCGTCAGTTAAATTGTCCAATCACGACGCTCCGGCGGGTGAGGGCAATAACGATGGCATTTCAATTAACATCACCGGCTGCTGTATTTATCCAATAATGTAATCAACTTATCCCTGTCCACGTGCTGACTTCACATAATTATAATTCGAACACGAGAATGTTTAGTTTAAATTCCAGAACATGTTTGGCAATCGATTCGATTAGCTTCTGTAATCGATTTGTTTCGAAATCGGATTTGTGTCGGGGCAGAGGAATTTTCTTTTATGGGGATGTTTGAGTGGTCGGGCTAAAATAACTTTTGTCTCAATATGGTTGTGTTTTGCTGTGAAAATAAAACTTCAGACGCTATGAATTCGACACGCTAGTTTAGTAAATGTATTGCGAAGACGTGGTGGACAGAAATACTCGTGATGTTTTTCGCTGTGGTGAAGCTGCAGTGAAATACACATGAGCGAATCGCAAATAATTTTGCATTCGTTTACGTCAAATACATCACATTTTATTTATATTGCCAGCTGTCTGTGTATTTTACTTGCATTTTTTTAAGATGCACTGATCGTCGTACATTTCGGTTGTTTTTGCTAGAAAAATATTTGACTTTACACCTAGACACAGTCTAAGCTAAAAATACTTTCAATCATCGAAGCACCTGCCATCTAATCTCTTCACCACCCTTGGTTGACTGGTAGAGAATGCCTAAGGCATTAATTCCGCCTTTGTACCTTTTGTGCGAGAAGTTTAAATAAATAAATAAATCATCTGGAAATTTTGTCTTCCGTCAGGTTTCTTTTAGATACGATAAATAATAAAGTAAATTAAGTTTTAGTACCTATCATATAGATATTACAAACACAGTTTAATATTACATTCTCGTAGGTACAACAAGAATTTAAATACAGGGTGTTTGATATAACAGTGTCCTCTCTAAATAATTAGTTTGTTTATTTACTACGACTAATAGAGAAGTATGGAAGAAAAATACCATGCTGCAGACACCAAAAAAAATGGGATATGGGGTGGAGAGTGATAATTTACTTGGTTAATGATATTGATGGATAGGTAATAATATCATCTTTAAATTGCATTGCAGTTTTAACGGTTTTATCGAACTGCCTACTGCCTATCTCCATCGTACTCCATAAACTAATTACATATACGTTATAACTAACAAACCAACAAACTTTGCTGTCAAAAAGATACTTACAAACTCTCTTTGACAATCAATCATCAATGTAGCCACCAAAACTACCGATACACAACGCATCACTTTCCGATGAGTTTCCGAAAATATCTGGAAACTAACAAACACGCCTTCCATCTTAAGGCGAATGCGTCTGGGTAGCCCGTGAAATTCAATTTTTCTTACGTTTTTTGCAATTTGCAGGTCCGTATCAGATAGAACGTTGATCTAAATATGATTCACGGCCGTTACAAATACTATTTATTTATACTGGATGATTTTTTTTTTAGGCTCCAAATTTTTACAGGATGTTCTACTCATGAATATGAACAACTTTCACTATGGGACCAACTCTAAAATCACGAAATCAAAATCAGCTGTTTAATACAAAAGTTCAATACCTACTTGACCAAAATGTATGAAACAGCTGATTTTTTTTCGTGATCTCAGAGTTTGTTCCATAGTGAAAGTTATTCATATTCATGGATGGAACACCCTGTAAAACATTTGGAGACGGTAAAAATAGCATGCTGTATAATAATTACAATGATAAACATCATCAATACAACTCTCTAAGTTCATATTACCCCTATTAAATGACTATTTTATAAAATCATGTCATTTGAAGCCTACTAACTCAAGGAGTAGTATTGCTGATTCTTATGATTATAATTCTGTAGTCATATTTGTTACGGTCGCAAATCTTATTTGAATCAGAACATAACCAGACACTGACTTGCAAATTGCAAAAGACATAAGAAAGGGCTTTGAAGATCCGCGGCATACATACAGGTCCGTCATTTTCATTTTTTTTTTTTTCAAAATTGCGGTCATGCATGAAACCTATTCAGAATTCAGAAATAATTTCTTTGGCATGAATGTGGGTACAAAATAAGGTGTAAACATAATAACACACTATAAAACATAATTTTGGTGGCTGCCATTTTGAATAAAAATTGAAATGGCGTCACAGGTATGCCAGGTTCCATACAAACATCTTCAATCCCCTTTGAATTTTGCGGTCTACGTTAGCGCCATACCCCTTAACGTGAATGACGTCTGAAGCTGTACATCTTACGTAATCGAGAACTATTAGATAAGTGAAGTTGTTCAGCACCCAACAATAAACTTTACTCATCTGGAGAACAAAGTACGGTTTCATGTTCGTAAATTACCTGTTCAATGAGTTTTGTTCAGCCTCGTGATAAATTATACAATAATGGCGACAAAAGAATTTTGTATCAAAACATTTCCATTTTCGTTCTTATTGAAGTTTGTTGCTAATATTTTTTGTCTGTATACCAGTGCGTAGGTTTTCGCTGTCTGGTTAACTCTTTTTTGTGCCGCTTGACGTTTCAACTTTTGCCAAATTCTTATGAATCAGTACAAGTACTACAATGCCATTTTAGGTAAATGAAGTAGGTACAGTCGCCAGCACATCAAGCTACCCGAAACTGTCAAATTTTCGTAATCAACTTTGAACCTTATGCTTTGGCTATAAAGTTGAAAATCGACTAAAGAAATTTGACAGATTGTAGTAGCTTGATGTGCTGGCGTTTGTACCTATAGGTACTTAATCCTATTTCTAGCATAAAAGCAAAGCCACTCGAAATATGTTATAGGTTTAGCATTGCTAGTGTAGTGATTCATAAGAATTTAGCAAGTGTGTTTTAATGCAATGTTGTAATGACACACAAATGAAAAATACCATCGTATTAAAAGAAAACTGTGTAGAAAATGCAATGAAGAGTAAATTCTTTTCAATCTCGGAGTAAAACTCCGAATGGTTATTAGCTCATCTGTGTCACTCGGCCGCTCCGGGCGGGTACACAGATTACCGCATCCCTGTACCACCCGGAGCGGGTGGTTAATCACTATCATAGTTTTGTTTATAAAAACTGTATCTATCTCGCTCACACAGACGCAGTAATCTGTGTACTCACCCGAAGCGGGCGAGTGACACAGATGAAGGTCTTTCACATATCTTTATCATATTTTTTAACATATCTGGAGGAATATGTAGTATATCCACATTTTTCCAGATATGTTTAAGTCCAATGTAATAGAGGCGAGACTATTGCCATCAACCAGGCACACATCCTGACTCCGGGCTGCTTCTGAGAAATTCTAGATGGAAGGAAAAACCCTTTGCCCGACCGCGGAATCGAATCCTGAACCTCATGCACATCAATAGCGCTTTTGACAACTGGATCAGGGATGCAGTCATTAAAAGAAAACTATGTAGAAAAGGCTGCAAAGACATAAATCCTCTTCCGAATCTACGAATAAAATTACAATCCTTAAGAATGTTGATAGGAAATAGCAAAAAAACACATTTGCTTCATTTACAAACATGCAATTCTATAAATAAAGAAACAGTGCTCTTGAACCAACCATTCACTAATTTGTATCCATAGTTGAGCAGCGTAACACGCGATCAATCAAATTTTGAATAATTTTGAAGGATATTGCTAATCCATTGCTTCAAATGTTCGAAAAATTTGTCTGATCAACAATAAAAACAACGCAATTAATTAATAATTGTTAATTTATTGCTTTTTGTTAATTACAACGGTGACACCAATAACATTAATTAACATGGAGATTAAAACAGGTAGGGTATACAAAAATATTTTGAATACTAACATAAAATAGAAAATACTGTAGAAAATGCCTCAGGCATTAAGTCCGCTTTTGTAAAGTACTTCTTTTACTTGTGCATAAAGTTTTAATAAATAAAATAGAGGACACCCTAGCATACTTCTTCTCACATAACATCAGACATACGAGTACATGCATATGAATTCTACTCTATTCATCGGCAAACAGATCACATTCAGGATTGGTGGTCAGAAAGGCAATGAATTTTGTCGAACTGATTACTGATACGCAATTACTCCGCTGGTCAAAACCCAGACGTTCTCATTAATCTCCAAATAAATCACACTTCCAACTCCACTACAAGTTACTTTCCTAACTTCCTCTGCCAACTGGCGATGGGTACATTTTCCACGTGGCTAATCATACGAGTCATCCAGGAGATAATTTTACGTGTCAGGGCCCTAACAAAGAGAGAACGTCAAAGCGCCCGCAGGCGCGCCGGATGCGATTTGACTGCGGAAGTGACGTCACTGGGGGGCTCGCAACGCACACACGCGTATTTACTTACAGGGTGATTCGTAATTTGTAATTTTTTTTATGCACTTGATGTATCTGTCGTAAGTAGGCATTTAAGTAAAAAAATAATGCGGAAGTAATGACTTGAGGGCACGGGGGCGCTCGCGAAGTTTAGTAATCTTTCTTACTATATCTAATACTAGCATCCGCTCGCAACTTCGTTTGCGTAGAGTTCGGAATTCCCGCCGTTTAAATCCTATTACCCGTTTTCCCGTAAGAATGAGGCATTTTCCTGCGATAAAAAGTAGCCTATGTTCATCAGGGAAAATGTCGGCTTCTAATGGTAAAACAATTTTTCAAATCGGTCACGTAGTTTCGGAGCCTATTCAATACAAACAAACAATCAAATCTTTCCTCTTTATAATTTTATTATTAATATAGATATTTGCGAAAGTAACTCTGTCTGCCTGTCTCCCTGTTATCATTTGTTTGTTTGTGTGTTTGTCTGTTTTTATTTCGATGAAATACAGATAGACAACCTGGGTTAGGACATAGAAAACACGTTCCTCGGTTATTGGCTATTTACGTGGCTACTTACAGAATAGTTCAGAATGTAAATAATATACTTGTCCTTTCATTTACAAACGTCAACGACAAATATGAAATAATTCTGATTAATACTTTTAAAACGCCAACGCTAACGTGTCGTATGGTTTGACCTAGCAATCCGGTAAGGTGTAAAACGGTTTCAAAAATGCAAAGCGTAAAAAAATATATAAATAAATCAAAACGCACACCTGGAAGCAACTCTGTAACACTCTGTATATTGCTCTTTGTGCAAGTTATTTTTATTGACATTGACTTTTGATTCGTTTGCGTATAAATGTCATAGGTGTTTATTTTGTTGATCAATTACATGTTTTCGTACCTACCTACAGGATAGGTTCGCGATACAATTATGTATACTTCTTAGCTGGTTATTTTAAATTGGCTAGCTAAAATCAAGAAAAAAAAAAATTAATAATTTGAAGACAGCACTTGAAATATCCGTTTCATAAATCGTTTTTTTTTTTTTTGTAATCTTCACTGACTTGATGGGTATCGATATTTTAACGCGATTAAACATACGAAAACAGTTTTTTTTTCAGCTCATACTTCAAGTAACAACACTAATAGCGGTCGTTGATCTCCCAAAAAAAAAAAAAAAAATCTAACCTTTTTAATTTACGCCTTTTTTTTCGCCTTTAGAACCTAGCCATTTTAAAATCGATGGTATTTTTTTTTTGGAGGAGCTGCATGAAACAGCAGAGACCAAATGTATCAACGCACACGTCCTATGAACCGTAGGTCATACAAAAAGAAAAAAAAAACTGACCGATTGCAGGATCTATAAAAAGTACGCCGCCGTGAGCGAGCGCACCTTAATGTTCATAATTAATTAGGTATTGAGATAACAATGTAATAATACACACTATTGGAATCTTGTTAGTTCTAGGAATACGTAAGATAAGATTCTAAGGTACAAACTGAACTGGCAATAGTGTAACGGGTAAGGTGAAAGGTCGTGTGTGAGTTCGATACTTACGTAGTCGTTGCGGTACTGAAGTGAACCCATTCGTAGCAAAAGCTTAGTAAAAGAGGCTACCAGGAATCCACATGGTATTTTAAAAATAAATCTGTCTATTTTTTTATGTAAAAAGCATTACACAGTAAATATAATTTTATATAAAGAAAGACAGAATAAAGTTTATTTGGACACAGTTAGTGAGACACAAAGTACAAATGACTAAATAAAAAAGTAAAAGTAACGTTATAACAGCCTCACGGCTGTGCCTAAAAGGTTCATTTCAGCATTTTAATGCCAGACAGATGCTGTCTGACGCTGGTTTTCTAATGAACGAAAGATATGAAAGATACCTATGTACATTTGGCACACTCGGTGTAAACTTATATTTATTTTCCGTTACTCACCTCCTACCTCATTTTTCTCGCAAGATTTTGCGCTGAAATATTTTTTACATAAAATATTATGTCACGTCATGATGCTGTAAGCTTCCTTCCGTCCGTCCAAAACTTTTTTATTCATAACTTTCTTATATCAGCGCCATCTATGTGTTTACGCTGGAACTAAACTAATAAGTTCGATGTTTCTCCACGAGATGTCTATTCAATTTCAATTTGTATTGGAAGTTTTCAGATACAACTTTATTGGAATAGAAATCAGGTCAAGCTAATTTTTACTCCTCTGTGATGTGACAGTAATTTGACAGTTTTCGTTTTAACTACACTAATAAATACCTATTGCATCGTTACTTATGGAAGTTCCTCCCGAAAACACAGTTGCTAATCTAAACAGGTAGGTATTGTTTTTTATTATTATTTTGTAAAGCGTAAAAAGGGCATCGATAAGATAAAAATAACTGAGGCGATACAAAATTGCTCTAGAAAAAAAATCATTGAACAATCAGATGCTCAAGAGTTAGGCGTGTTACTTGTTCGGATCGGCATGATTCGGCACGATTTGGCACAGCCGGGTGGCAAAATATACATTCGATTTTGCCGCCCGAATGATGCCAACCTGCACCCTAATTGCGTAACACACTACTACTCTCAATTTGAATCATTTTGAAGCATATTGCTAATCCATTGCTCCATATGTTCGAAAAATGTGTCTGCTCAACAACGTAAATAACGCAATGAATATTGCGGAACTGTCAAAGTGAAACCCACTGCTACTGATAGTGTTTTACGCAATTACCCTGCTGATTATGTGTGTACCTAGCAAACCTTAATAAACGTCTCGTAAGAATTAGTTTTTAAACAGCAAAATTAAAAACAGTAATCAATTCGAAACTAGTATGAAAAGCGAGCCTTGTCATGTAAATAGGGAAAAGGAATAGTTTCCACCATATTTGCTGAAGTCTGTTTCATCACACAAGACATGCGGTAGAATAATAAACCTTCTCATGAACAAGACATAGGTTTATTTGTATCCTGCCTGTATTTACTGCGTTGATATACGTTTATGCTAGATCTAGATTTAACCCTACAGCGCATAGTGTCCCACATATGGAACATACCGAGAAATGTCTTACATTTAAAAAATCGATCAAAGTAGCGTGATCTAGTGTTGACAAGTAGACACTATTATGTATTTGAGTACCATATATTTTGGATAGATCCGAATAAACATTTATTTATGTTTTCTTCAAATCGGTACCTAGGTACTTTGAATACGATTAACGATTGGTGTATACAAATCGCAAAAAAAAAATATAAAATTGAATTTTCAGTGTCGAAATAATTAGTAGAGGTAAGTTCATTTTCATATTTGTCATTGTACGTGTAATCTTGTAATTTCGTTGATACTACGTAACACAGATTCACATTATAATGCATGATGTGCCATACACAAAAACATACGTTTCTATTGAGTTATGATTTCTAAAAATATTTTTTCGAGAAATGGCATCATATTTGCAGGCTAATGTATTTTTTTTTAAGCCGATAAGAAAAATCATGCTCTGTAGGGTTAAATTAGTGAGAAATTTTCTACAACGTGTAACGTTAAATGCGCAAAACCTCAGACACCCCAACTGATTTTTAATTCAATTGACCTATTTCAGAGAGAAAATAAGTCATTAAAAAAAATGTAAAGGTTTTATGTGCTGTTTTAGTTTTACTGGCCATTCTGATCGTTTCTTGCGTCTGCGACGACGCTTTATCGAGGGAGGAGTCGTCATCGGGCCGCTGCGCCGCGCTGACATTGGCTTGCTTGACCTATTAATAAATAGACACGGCAACGTTTTTAATGAAGATTTTTTGAAAAATATTACCTATATTAAAAAGTGGTTCAATTAATTCTGCTCGTTATTCTGATCAAACTATTTTCAGGTTTTGCGCATTTAACGTTACACGTTGTATATAATTTATTTATTTCAGACAATTCTAGTCCATAGTTTACACATACAATAAATAACATTAAAATGACTTATAAAATATAATATATTTACTGCGTTGATATACGTTTATGCTAGATCTAGATTTAACCCTACAGCGCATAGTGTCCCACATATGGAACATACCGAGAAATGTCTTATATTTAAAAAATCGATCAAAGTAGCGTGATCTAGTGTTGACAAGTAGACACTCTTATGTATTTGAGTTTCGAATTTAGTACCATATATTTTGGATAGATCCGAATAAACATTTATTTATGTTTTCTTCAAATCGGTAGGTACTTTGAATACGATTAACGATTGGTGTATACAAATCGCAAAAAAAAAATATAAAATTGAATTTTCAGTGTCGAAATAATTAGTAGAGGTAAGTTCATTTTCATATTTGTCATTGTACGTGTAATCCACGGACTAGAAAAAAAAGAAGGACTCCGCGCCACGCGTATCGAAAGTGAAGCACCCTACCGGTCTATGTGTGCGTGATTTGAGGGATACCAGATGAATGAAAATTTCCCCATGTTTTAAATATTTGGAGAGTGTATTCATTTATTACAATAAAGCGATATAAGAAGTCCACTTAACTGAAATTACAAAAATATACTAGTGAAAACTCAAAATTAAGTGTTTATTTTGTATGGATGACTAGAAAAACGCTGCTGTAGAATACGTAATTCAATTGATTGTCTTGAATTACCGATTAGGAAGATAGGGGGATGGGTATTAAAGCTTACTTACCTAAAACACACAAGGTGTATTTTACCTATAATAAGAAAACTATTTAACGTTCTGTAGAAAATAAAACTGAAATATTTATTCAAATGATTTAATCAGAATCATCACAACACATAATACACTCACTAACCCGCACTGCATTCTTTATCGATCCAAGAAACATTACAAAAGCACGCTAATCCGTTCCAATCTAAGAACCCTCGCCAATTGATGATTTGTATCAAAATGTATACAGCATATCACGCTTGTTTTCGACGTAACGCAATGGTCTTCACATCTGTAGTTTCTTATTATTATAATCCAATCATTGTTCTATTAATGATTTGCTGTAGGAAATCTATAAAAAGAATCATAGTCAATACTTGCAAAAAAATGACAAAGAACACAAAAGAAAAAAATTACCCAATCTCTCGGGACACTTAACCATTTATTTTCTGACAACACTTATGTCAAATGTCTTAATGTCAAAAATACAATAAATCAACAAGTAAAATTGTGCCTTAACTGTGATATGTTATTCCTTGACAGTTTTTCTGGTATGTAGAATTATTTTTACACGTTTTCAAAACACAAGATGGCATTATTTTATTTTATTACTTCACGTAAATAGTACCTACAAAGACGCCGTCTTGTCGCGTAATGGCGGCCGGCCGGCTTTCTATGATGTAAATGTGTGCGTGAAGCATGTTTGTACAAACGGTCCGGCACCCTTACTGTGCTTCACTTTCGATATGCGTGGCGCGGAGTCCTTCTTTTTTTTCTAGTCCGTGGTGTAATCTTGTAATTTCGTTGATACTACGTAGCACAGATTCACATTATAATGCATGATGTGCCATACACAAAAACATACGTTTCTGTTGAGTTATGATTTTTCTAAATATTTTTTTGAGACATGGCATCATATTTGCAGGCTAATGTATTTTTTTTAAGCCGATAAGAAAAATCATGCTCTGTAGGGTTAAATTAGTGAGAAAATTTCTAGTTTTAGGCCATGATGAGCTCTACCTATCTCTACGTATTTTAGTTAGAATACCCTTTACACCTGTGTTTTAGTAATAACGTTTTGACTTTGGTAATATACCAGTAGTATGTATTACAGAAACGAATTGTTACAAAGCCAATCTTTTTGTAAAACTCAATTTGCCATATTTTTGGGCAGGTAGATACATAGGTACCTGATGTAATTTATTGATACCCTAAGAATAAATAGTGGGTTTGTCTCTGCATCACCCAAAGGTTGACTGGTACAAAATGCCTATAGGTACCTACATTTGTTTGCGTAAAGTAGGTATTATCTATACATATAAATAAAATTGGAGTGTCTGTTTGTAATATTGAAATAACCGTTTTTTACTACATGCATATGAATTATATACAGTACATACACCAAAATAACATTTTTTATAATTTTTGTCTGTCTGTCTGTCTGTTTGTTCCGGCTAATCTCTGAAATGGCTGGACCGATTTTGACGGGACTTTTACTGGCAGGTAGCTGATGTAATAAGGAGTAACTGAGGGTACTTTTATTTTAGAAAAATAAAGTAATGTTGCAATGTCCAAGTACTGTCCAGTACCGCGCGCAGCTCACGCGCATGCCACCACTGTGCCGTCACGTCGGGCGCCTCCCACCACTTCTGTATTAATAAAAATGTTTAGTGTATATGAAAAGATTATGAAGTTAGTAGTGATAGATAATTAACATTAACAAATAACTATACAATTAAAATGACCCAGCGAAGCGGCTATTCACAGCTAGTAAATAATAAATAAGTACACAGGTATCGTTGATGACGATTTTAATTACGACGACGTGACAGGGGAGCGCCTGACCACGTAACATTTATCGGACACAGTTTGACCTCGGGCTATATCAAAATGAGGATTCGGGAGTTCCCTACGGTATATTTACTGTGCCTACGGTCCACAGGAGACTAACATGACCGTAAAATAATTACCTACAAGGGTAAAAGTTAAACCTGTGGACAAGTAGGTATCTGTACCTATTCGATACTAAATAAAATCGCTAGAAGGTATTATATCATTAGGTAGCAGATATTATATCATTTTGTGTAATAGGGCTGATTTGTAAGTAGCCCGATACATTTTATTTGAAGAATTAACCCCTTGGGTACATTTGACGTCTGAGAGACGTCATTCACTTGTTTTCCCTAGGAGTGGATGACGTGTCTAAAACGTTATTTGAGGTTAGGCACAATTCTGTTCATTTTATTGTAGCTTGTATCAGTCATAGTACGAGTAAAAGAGACAATTACAGTATTTCTTGTACATTATTTGCGATACACTGCCCCATTATGTCAAAAACAAGGAATATACAACGTGTAACGTTAAATGCGCAACACCTGAAAATAGTTTGATCAGAATAACGAGCAGAATTAATTGAACCACTTTTTAATATAGGTCACATTTTTCAAAAAAATCTTCATTAAAAACGTTGCCGTGTCTATTTATTAATAGGTCAAGCAACCCAATGTCAGCGCGGCGCAGCGGTCCGGTGACGACTCCTCCCTCGATAAAGCGTCGTCGCAGACGCAAGAAACGATCAGAATGTCCAGTAAAACTAAAACAGCACACAAAACCTATACAATTTTTTAATGAAATAGGTCAATTGAATTAAAAATCAGTTGGGGTGTCTGAGGTTTTGCGCATTTGACGTTACACGTTGTATTTTATGATAGTGATAGCGAAAGTAATAAATCCGTACCCAAGGGGTTAATATGAATGTTTGCCATATTTTCTATACAAAAGATATCAAAACGCAATATTAAATCCTCAGATAAAAGTTCATTAAATACAATTTTTATTCGTAGAAATAAATTGATGTCTGACCGATTTTGACCGTCTGACTCTGATAAAATTATAAATAATGCTTTTCTACATAACAAAAATGTAATATTGAGCATCAAGGTATTAATTATTCCCTATTCTAGTAGAATAAAAATGCACAGCAAATATCAAATATTTAATTAACGTGTAGGATTATAAAACGATAAACAGAGGTTATTAAAACTCTTTTTATTAGAAGATAAAACGTTAAAATTAAATAACCTGACTTTTGATTGGTCGAAGTTTAAACAATTCCCATTTCTCGCGTCTTTTTGGTGAATTAAATACCTCGCCTCCGGAAAGGACTTTTGGATGCATCTCTGCCTAATCCTTAGTGGATTACAGGCGCGATGTTATTTGTTTGTTAAGCACCTTCGTTAACTGTAAGGCTGTTTGGCTCTGTCTCGCATATGGACTTAGCATTATGCTGAGCGATGGCCGTTTTGCGAGGATGTGGCGCATATTTTCCCCCAACATGTTATTTTTGTGTGTGTGTCCTTATGACGATATTTTCCACGAACTTGTTATTTTTGTGTTCTTTCTCTGCGTCATGGTTACCGCAAAAATACGTATTTTCTTTCTTTCTTTAATAATGATTTTATCATGAGACAAGCTGATGTCCAGCAGTGACAGCCTGTTCACACTTAAAGTTACGATACACAATCTCTTGCAATTGTCAGTATAAATTACACACTTCGTACAATATGTGGCGTTTGAATCAGATGAACGGACAGATTTATAAATGCGATTTATGATATCAGGCATCTAGTTTCTAGCTCTTTGTCTCCTAGGACACATTTGTGTGAAGACAGTGGGAGAAAGGTTGAGAGGTGAACGACACCAAAGTTTATATGCAGAATGTAGATTAAAGTACATCAATCAGAGCTCATTCATTTGAAGATCAAACGAATGTATTTGAAGGGATTGTTGTAGTTAATCAAATTGGATTTCATAATATTTATGAAATGCAGCTGGTTCGGACAAACTGTCAGCAAAATCCCTTCTTACATAACATGGTTTGATTTGACAACATTGAACGAACAGATGCTAGTGCCCATAGGCTTGCTTCTTGAAAAGCAGAGTCTAGGTTATAGAACCGCTGTTTGAGAAAACTGCCTATGATATAGAAAAATGAAACACGGAGGCATTGTTAATGAATTAAAGATTAATAAAAAATATATTTGAGTTTTGTTTAATTATTAAATTCAGATTTATAAGTTATCGCAGGTATAAAGGGTTGCAGGGACGTCGACGCGCCACCTGTTACCATTCATTACATGACAAACCAGAAAAAAAAATGTTCTTCCATACATTTGACCACGTAGATATTACACTTTTCTACGAAACACTGGACTTTTTTTTGATAACTGACGAAAACATCCTACGCTAGGGGGATCTAGGATAATGTGCCGAATTTGTGGTTACAGTTTGCGCATCGATGTCACTGACACAATGTTATATGGCCAAACATTGTAGTGAATCGAGGAAGAATGATGTTATAATCAAGTTAAAACGCTGATTTCATTTTATTCCCTACAGTGCAATCAGTCCGCAGATTTCCAATATTCCAAATATCGATATTAGAATCAAAATGCAGTGTTGTTTATGCAATAACGCCATAAAGGACACTGAAACATGTTCATGTTAATTTGGGTGGGAGCTAGAATGTTATTAACAACTTAGCATTTTGATTATGGTCTGTAATCTCTGTGCATTAGTGGCTATTATTGTATACATGCTACATACATCCACGCCGTTTTTAAACGGGTAGATAAAGACTCTAAGAGCCTAAGGGGTGTAGGTAAATATAAACACTTTAAATTAATATCTTTAACTATGAGGGTATCCAATATCATTGGAATAACTTCGGAAAATTTTAGAAAATTTGATGTGGATTGGTGTCAATGTTTTCACATATCAAAGACCATTTTTAACCCTTGACGGAAACAGAGGGCTGTTATCTATACAAGGTGTAACTTAAATAACGCACAACCTCTTAAGGGGTCATTGTACTCATCATTATGAACAACTTTTACTATGGGACCAAACCTGAAATCGCGAAAAAAAAATCAGCTGTTCCCTACATTTATGTTCGCATAACTCGTCAAAATGCAGGGAACAGCTGATTTTTTTTTCGCTATTTCAGGTTTGGTCTCATAGTAAAAGTTGTTCATAATGATGAGTACAATGACCCCTTAAGAGGTTGTGCGTTATTTAAGTTACACCTTGTATAAGTTTTTAATCCCATGACGCGACTGCACACGTAGTTTATTTGAATACTTAGGAAGTCACACAGGTATTTGCGCAAGTTTGAACTACTCCATACAAGTTAGATGACACAATCGGCGCGGGGGAATTTCGTCCCATATCCCGCGCGGGATTCGCTTCATTTTCAGCAGAGCTTTAGGGCAGTCGTCTACGAGTTTGAAGTCTGAGACAGTTGCTGAGTACAAGTTTCATCAGTCTATAATGTTGCCACTGCTGGGACAAAGGTCTCTTCTCTATGGAGAGTATGGAGAGTCGTGGGAGAGGACCATAAGAGCACACGGCCCGTGGGCCCGGTGCGCGTTGGTCTGCGACTTTTTGGTACTAGGATGCCGGTTTTCCCACTATGTTTTTCCTTCACCGTTTTGAGAGCAGTGATTGATGATGAAGTTTAACACTCGAAGAAAAGTGGCCTCTAGGTTTGAACTCACGACCTACAAACTCGTAAGTCGGGGCCGATACCACTGGGTCACCACACTGCTGACTGTCTTTCTGTAAATACTTGCAGCGAGATATAAATTCGATTTCAACGCGGGTCAAATTTTTGCACGGTCTACATAATAAGTTACCAAAGTCTGGGCGTGATTTGTAATAGCACTCACAACAGGGATATAGATACCTAAGTGTAAAGTAAAATTAGTTTCAAAGGACCTACGTGACTTAGAAACAAAGTTCTCTGGAACTGTGTTAAACTTGGACCACGATTTCGTCTGCGAAGTTTGGTCCATTTTTGGTGATCCTTATGGTCAATCATTGCTATGTCGATAAAATGTAGTCTTGCTGTCAAAAAGACGACATTCTGATGGCAAAGTAATAGAGGCGTGTTTAGCAGGTCCGTGTCGATACTGGTTTCTAATCAAAACGCCAGACTTTTTTTTTTTTTTTTTTCTAGTCTGCGGTGTCTCACTCCTGGGCAATGGCCTCCCGCTACTCCTTCCATCTTTCGCGAGCCCACGCGTCTTCCTTCCAATTTTGTCGGAACTTATCCAGCTCGTCCCACCATCTCCTTCGTGGTCTGCCGCGACCTCGCCCTCGCCTGCCAGACCACGTGTCAGACCTAGCTCCAAAAAAACGATAAATATCAAACTGATTCTCTAACATCTTATTGATCTTCTCATGATGTACGCTTTTTTAAATTCATGAACCTTTAAAAACTATTTAGGCTTCAAATGATACACACTTTCTTAGGGTTCCGTCCCCAAAGGGTGCTAACGGGACCCTATTACTGAGGCTGCGCTGTCCGTCCGTCCGTCTGTCTGTCTGTGCAATGGGCTGTATCTTTTGAACCGTAATAGGTAGACACTTGCAATTTTTACAGAGTGTTTACTACTATAGCAGCTATAACAACAAACAATAAAACATAATTTAAGTTAAAAAATAAAAGGGGTCTCCATAAAAGAAGCGTGTTTTTTCAGCGTTTTTGCCGTGTGGTTCGGAACGCTTTGTGTGCGAGTCCGACTTGCACTTGGCCGCTTTTTAAATTAATGAACCTCTATAATTTTTTAAGATTCTAATATCGATTAAGTATGATTTTGTTTTTTTACTTAATGTTTTATTCTTTGTTTCTAATTATTTTTTCTATTCTCACTACGAGTAAAAAAGCTATTTTTATATAAGTGCTGTAAGTGACTAATTCACCATAACTCAATGCATATGGTACTTATTATAATGTTAATGTTTCTAGTCAATAGGTCGTTAGTGTACTTATCAAATAAATAAATAAAAATAAACTTTTCGGGCTTTAAATGATACACACTTCTATAATGAGTCTTCAATAATAGGTTTAGAAAAGCAAAATGGGGAGTATTTGAGGTTCAATTACTTAAATAGATGCCTAAAACAAACTCAATTCTTGTTCTCGTCCCCCTACAAAGCATTATTTTAGGGCTAGTTAACATTATACTTGTTGGTATAGATATATTTATATGTCTATTCAGCACGTCTTTTCAATAGCTCATAAACTTTCTGTTCTTAGAAAGTTCTGACAAGTTAAATCTCTAGGCACGGCCGGCGCAAGGAAACTGTGAACTGCCCACTTTCCTAGTGATCGATAGAAAATTCCTTGACCTAGAATAGAATAGAATAATTATTTATTTGCATAGAAAGTAGGTACAAAAAATACAGATGTTTTTATAATTAGAGATCCTTATACATTAGGCATGCAAACATTTAGCACAAGTGCTTAATAATCTAAAATACTGTCAATATGATTTTTTTTTTATAATATGGTCAATAAAATTAAATAAAGAATTAAAAATGTCAGGACTAATTAGATAGCTGTAAAGTTTTATCATTTAGAAATTCACAAATGGAGTTTTTTATTGAAACTACAGTCTTATTAATTGATAAATGTTAGGTACATTTATCAATTAATAAGACTGTAGTTTCTTTTTAAACGGTGGCAGTGGTATCTTGAACTTCAAAAGTAGTTATTATTTTATTTAACTTATGCGTCCCCCTCGCCAATGTTTCCTGATCTGGTCAGCTATCATTAAATTGTTTAACTATGTAGTTCTTTTTAGCATTTACACACAGCTCACAATTCACATCGTGCTTATGTCATGATAACCCTTCAAAAAGAAAAAAGAAAAAAAAAAGAAAGAAAAACAAAAGAAAGCGAGATCGCTCTTAGCGATAAGACCGCCCATTGTGTCACCCTTTTTAAAATGTTTATATTTATGTCTGTAATTTAGATGGTGTACATAATAAAGAGTATTCTATTCTATTCTTATTGCTGATGTCCTTGAGAAAGGTCAGTTGCTTAGTACTCGCAACCGACGTGTTTGTATCACCAGATGTATGAACGTAAATGAAACAAAAAAAGTATGTAAACATCGTAGTAGGTGCGTTCTGTAGTTTCTGCCTACCCCATGGGAAGAACGTACGTGAGTATAGATGTATATGTCGCCGCGAACTAGCTTAGTTAGCTTTTCTTCTTCTTTTTTCTTTTCTTTTAACTAAACGGCACCGTTCAACTAGCGGCCTGAGATATTCAGCCGATCCGTCTAATGCAACATTTAGTGAACTGGCTTGCTGATGCTAAGGCCATCTACATAATATGGGTGTAAAGGAGACTAAAAAAAAATGTGTCTGTCATCATCATCATCTGCCTAGCCTTTTCCCAACTATGTTGGGGTCGGTTTTCAGTCTAACCGGATGCAGGTGAATACCAGTATTTTACATGGTGCGACTGCCTATCTGACCTCCACAACCCAGTTACTGGGTAATACGATACCCCATGGTACGACTGGGTCAGACTTTCGGGCTACTGACGACCCGTATATAACGACTGTCAAAGATCCACGAATCAGCCAGGACCAACAGCTTAACGTGTCTTACGAGGCACGGAGGGGTCTTGGTATGTGAAGATGGTCACCCATCCACAGACCAAACGCGGCAAGCGTAGCTTAACCGGATCGGTCGACCCGTGCGGCTGTTATTACTTAGGCACAAGTTCCTCTATGTAGTAAGTATGTGATTATCTATGTATGCCATGATAAAATAATGCCATTCATCAAGATTGGTGACCAGTCTGTCTGCCCAATCAACGGATATCCAGTATCGAACTTCACTCGTCAGGACTCCTTCGTTTTAATTCAATGTACTTTCAATGAGCGTTTAAATCATATAATTCTCGCTATCTGCCACTTCATTGATACTTTCACTACTTTCAGAACTATTTTTAGCTACACCAATGTTCAAAACATTCGGTACATTTCTAGATGGTAATACATCTGCGGAACACTTTGCGGGCCAACCTCAGTGGTAAAGTAGGACATTAATCAAACATATTCTGTCATCATTATAATACGATCAGGTTAACAGTACCCCATCCTACTTTTCCAGTAATATACCAGACTAAATGTACGTACATAAAGCCTCGTTTACACGTGCCCAGTAACGCAGTTTTGTTTTAGAGCAAACTTTTAGTGAATACTTCTGCTTAACCAGAATTAAACCTAAAAACAGGTTTGTAGGTGTCCAGACTGGCATATCTTTTCCTACTGGTCTATTCTGTAAAAATCACTGTGAAAACTTAGATGAAGTGAGCTTGAAGTGACGTGTTAGTAGAGTCAGTCCCTTGGTCAATCAGGTGGAATGATATCTCACTTCTCGCGCGCTTCACCTACATTTTCACGGTGTGATTTTTACAGAATCGATCTGCTGTACTCAAGCTCGAACTAAATTTTATACTAGAACTAGCAGTGTCCCGCGGTTTCACCCGCATAACTTTCGATCCCGTGGGATTATCGAAATAAAATATTCTATGTGTTCATCCTGGTTATAAACTATCTGTGTGCCAAATTTGATCCAATCCGTTGAGTAGTTTTTGTGTGAAAGAGTAATAAACATCCAGCCATCCATCCATCCTCACAAACTTTCGCGTTTATAATATTAGTAGGATTAGTCAGTGAGATACGCAAGGTATTTATTACCTTAAATTATATATACACAATCGTATTTTGCCTTAACAGCGAACAAATATAAATAGATAGTTTTTTTTTTCTTTTGTCTTTTAGATGCAGCATCATTGCTAAAAGTCACACGCCGGCGTTCTAACAACTACTTTCATCTTGACAATCAAAACAGCCCATTAATACTTACTTTTTGGAACAACATAGGAATCCCGACCTACTTGCTAAATGGATTGCATTAAATATTTTGTTGTGAGATTTCGTCGTCGTGGTATTACGATAGGCAATGTAAGCAACATAGCACGTTACCCTAAATCCATGGCTACCCATGTTAACCCTTATCGATAAACATGACACTCCTTTGTTCTTTTCAGATATCTGATATTTACCGTGTTGGTCAATATTTTATCATAACCATAATATAATAATACCTTATCGTAGCCATAATGAGCAGTGTTGGCCCAATGAAAACAGCCGCAATTTACGAGTTGTAGATGGTAGGTTTGAACCGAGACAGGCACTTTATTTTGTGTAAATTATTCATCACCATTGCTCTCAAAACGGTGAAGGAAAACATCGTGAGGAAACAAATATTCGAAGACTTCCGCCAACACGCACTGGGCCTGCGTGGTGGATAATGGCCCACTTCCTCTCATAGGGAGGAGGCCTGTGTCCCAGCACTAAGAACATGAACTGATAATTGTAATATGCTCTCGATTAAAATACGTAATAGAATTTTGTAAACAGAGTTTTATCCAGGACATTACGTACCGTCAAATGGGGTGAATAGGAACCGATGTGTGAATCGGGATGAAACTTTTAAATGGATTTTAACGTTAATGTAATATAGTTTGTGACCAACAAGGACACTTAATCGCTAATTATAATATAGTAAACACATTAGAGACCTTTTGGCAAAAAACGATATTATTTCAATTTTAAAATCCATTTTAAAGTTTCGTCCCGATTCAACCCTGCATTCCTATTTACCCCGTTTTACTGTAGTAGAGTTTCTAGGTAATGTTATTGCTATCACAATCAACTAGGTGCGTCGTAATTGTTGTCACAAGTGCCGGAGGTTTATAAATCACCGTCAGAAGGTACTAGGCAATATATTGCTCCTCCACATGCCATAAACATATCACTGAAGTGAGCTTTATGGAAGCTTGTGTTAGGAAATTAAATATTTATTGGTTTTGAATTTTTTTCGGGAATATTTTGTGTGATTAGAAGGGGCTATAATAAAGTATATAGAAAAGTCAGCGAAATCAATTGTTAAGAAAATTGTCGCCCTACGTCAATTTGCTGTGTTACAGCCATTTCATACAAGTGCCAAAAAATGACAGCTGTAATTTGAATGTACGGAAAATTTAAGTTGGTATCTAATCAATTTGAGTATCGATTACTTTTCCTGACTTTACATAATTTGCAAACCTTAAATTAACCGCTGTCCCCGACTTTGTTTGCACATAAACTTTGACAACCCTGTTTTACACGCTCAGGGTGTCAGGCTACCATAATCACATGCAGGATAGTTTATGTCCATGGCGATGTCACGGCAACAGTTAATAAGACCCACTTATTATAAAAGCACATGAACCTTCACTTTTCGTATAGTAATGTCCTGCTACAAAAGAAACCCTTTTTCTAATTACCTAAATCATTCTCGGAAACTCCTAAGAAAACGTGATCTGGCTGTCATGTTTCTATTTCCAGTAATTTAGGTTGTAAGTTTGTAAGCTGCCAGTAGGTAAATTATTCACGAAATTGTTTTATAACATTATGTGGTTTATCATGTAACCGCTTCCTAATACAATATCGTCTATATATATATCTAGAAATAGGTGTTAGCACTTCCGAGTACACCGCAACAGATGACAAAGGGATCACATCATGTGCATGAGCGGGCATGATGTCTGGTAGAAGCATGGACAGTCTCTCTACATATAATACTAAATTCATAGAATTTGTGTCCAGTTCAGTGTACATAATTGTATGAAATTATTTCATATATATATATACAGTAAACTGTAATTGAAATCTTTGAAGTTAGTATCAGGTTGGCACAAAAGTAATGAGACACTTGGTTTACGTTTTATACTTTTTTATTATTATTACAATACAAAAAGTTTAGTCAATGATGTAATCACCATTATCATCTAAGTCTTCTTGCCAAGGACCCGGCAAAGTTTGGATGCCTTTCATACAGAACTCTGATGTCTGTGCCTCGAAAAAGTTGTTCAACTCCTCCTCTACATCAGATAAATCATTAAATTGTTTACCCCACAAATGTTGTTTCAGGGCTCTAAACAAATGATAGTCTGATGGGGCGAGGTCTGGGGAATAAGTTGGGTGGGGTATCGTCTCCCAGCCGAAGTTCTCCAACTGTTGGCGAACGGCAGATGCGACGTGAGGTCGAGCGTTATCGTGTAGTAAAGCTACATTGACTCATCTTCGTCGTTTTTTCTTTTGTCAGAGCATTGTGTAATAGTTCATAAAACAGCATGCCTTGCGCATCCCAGAAACAGCAAACAGTGTTTGGATAAAATACCCCTCCAGTAGTGTGAAATTCTAAATTTTAGATGTTAGACATCATAGACAGAAACGTCATCATTCTCTTGCCTTTATCACAATTTATTTGGGGTCGGCGCAACATGTGTTTTTCTTCCATACTTCTCTATTAGGCCCTTTGTACACACACATTTTTCTTTACGTGAAAAACTACGGTTTATTCGTCGTGTGTATGGATCACTATGGAAGCTTCTTGACAGGTACGTTTTTTCTACGGCGCGATTTATACGTTCTACTGTAATGAAACCGTGCCGTGTACAAACAGCCTTAGTCATCATCTCGGTAGTGAACCGCTCTAGTCATATCATCTTTTACACAGGCATCATTGGCAGAATATTCAATAAGTTATTAATAGCGTATCCGATGGCACTTGATCTTCCTCACGCATGCTCCAGCTGCTGTATCAATCAATGTACATTGTTCCGTGAAAGCTCACAAAGTGGATCTGAGCGTAATATTTTTTCATATTTCGGCAATTCTGATAGTTCATATGGGAATTGAAGTAGGCAATCGGGAGGAATGAGTTTTACAAATATTTTTTTGCTTGCTCTGAATTATTTCGCGGAGTGTAAAAAACACACAGAGTATATGTATATTCGTATTTTGGGTAAGTATAGATTTCGTTGAGGAACTGGACATCAACGGAACTGAACATCAACGGACATCATAAGACTTACATATTAAATCACCATACTGAAACGGTGGAAATCCTTCGGGCACTGTAGGTATACATTTCCATTTACAAAAGTATTTTTCCTTGCCTATACAAGGAAGAAAAAGAGAAAAACAATACGAAGAAAAATACCGTGTAAAGAAATCCAAGCGGGAGAACATGTGCAATGTTCTGAGAGTAACGATCGATGATCACCCGAGAGGTGACACGATGGGTAAGACCTACATATGTATGGACGCGGCGAGGTGTTTGTACGTCCGACAGCGTCGATACATTTGATTGTTTTCTTTTTATTGAAGAAGGTGTTTGTAGTGCTTCGATGGAGCTCCGAGATAAATCTGAGCTCAACTTAAAACCCAATAAAGCTTATTCTCGAGATAAGCCTTAAAGTTGATAAAATTGGATTTAGGTTGTTCAACAAATTACAAATTCTTAGAAAGGTTCCAATCTATAAGTATATATTGTGGGAGTGACGAAAACATTTCGCCAGGGTAGAGCTGCTGAAAATAAAATCAGTGAACTTTTTGTTTTTCAAATAACAATAAAGGTCACTGGGGCAGACAAACAATCGATAACATCATTTTGGCCATCAATGTTTAACTTGCCATTTGTACACGGACGATTAACCACGACTTTTCCATAAACCGAGTTCAATCCACACAAAATTAAGGCCGTGTGACCGGCTAAAACATTGTTTAATATGACATTTACACGATTTAATTTAGGTTGTCAGATCGTCCGCCAGGCTTTATGTAATACAAGTCATGTCAGTGAGAATTTGGTTGAAATGCGGCCACTTCGAATCCTAGTGCGGCGGGAATCCGCAACGGACAAGATTAATTAGAGTTGTGGTTAAATTAATAACAAGGCAAGCACGCACCCGTCCAGCCTTCAGACTACCCTACACAATGGCTAATCAAATCGCATTATTGTTCATGAAACTGCTTTGCGGATTATTCTAGGGATTATTTTCGCTTGTTATGATGGAAACTGCTGGAAAGCTAGTCATGTGCTTAGAAGATTACTATGATTGACCGACAGCGTTAGTTCCCGCGCTGTTTTACCTAACTATGCTATTGTTTATGTTGTACAATACAAAAGAATAACGACCATGTAGACTGTTTTAAATCTTTCTTTTTGCTTTCATAAAACGTATTGGTTGTAATAAAATACGAGTGGCGATGCTTGAGTACGTCTGGCGCACCCTGGACAATCAGCTCTACTACCAATCTTGTTGATTGGCCAATCTTTTTGTCATATTATTATATGTCTTGAACCTTTAGCCGGTACACGAGACTAGAACATAAATGTAAGGAAGACAATTTTAAAGCCAAACAAAATTAGGAACTAGCTTTGCTGTTCATAACGTTTTTTTCATCATTAATCATCTGCCTCTGCACCTTTCTCCTTCATAGGTAGAACAAGGTCATTTCTTAAGACGAAAACGTCAGGGTAGTCCGCGAAATTAATGCTTTCACGTTTTAGGGCTGATTTTTCCATAGAAAGATTATTATCTGAGGAATAAATCTGAGAGTATGACATATGTTCTATATAAAAGCTGTCAAACTGCAATATTTGTTCCTTAGGTAAAAGATAATTGGCTATTGAAAAATCAGCCCGTAAAAAAATATACGCGCCAGCACGGACTAGAAAAAAAAGTACGTAAATAGTACCTACAAAGACGTCTTGTCGCGTAATGGCGGCCGGCCGGCATTCTATGATGTAAATGTGTGCGTGAAGCACGTTTGTACAAACGGTCCGGCACCCTTACTGTGCTTCACTTTCGATATGCGTGGCGCGGAGTCCTTCTTTTTTTTCTAGTCCGTGCGTGCCAGCAACTAATAATTATGTATTTACCGAAATATTTTATTAAAATCAATACAAATCTCTAAGTGAAAATTGCTCGATTACTCGTACGAGTATCATGTCAATTTCATGAAATTATGACATATGAGGCCCATTCAAACCTCAATCGTTTATAGTAGCCCCGCTGGTTATTTTTAGATGTTCGCCATTTTTGTTATTAAAACCCCTACTCGTGACCCCGTTACCCAACACTACAATATATTTTGCGAGCATCTGTAACAAACTGCATAGTGAATTAGCCTTGCATCTTTCTACGTAGGATGTAGAAGTCAATTGGCAAATTGGATCATTTGAGCGGACAGAGGGGTTCAGCTAATGTGCCTCTAGTTATGTAGTATTGAAATCTTTCAATCTAGTTAATGAGTGGTGTAATTGTGGCGAAGACATGTTTCATCAGCGTGTAAATCCCACTAAACGGTTAACAGGAATAATGTGGATAGGAGTAGAGGAAGACAAAAGAAATGATGGCTGGACTGTGCGAAAGTTGATATGGCTAAGAATGAGGTGACTACGGAGGTGCCAATTAATAGAGACGAATCGAGGAGAAAGACATGTTGCGCCGACCCCAAAAAAATTCGGATAAGGGTTTTGTATGAACGGTTATTAGGAAAGTTGTAACTATCAGCTGTACCCGTGACCTGCCTTGACGTATAGATTGGTGATCGTATATTCTTAGGCAGGAAGATTAGCGCTTTTTCTTTTCTCAAGGAAAATGTTACCTCTGTTAATTAGTAAATAAATCGAAAGCACTTTGAAGTACTGTATCCATTATGCGAAACAGCAAAAATGGTGGCTGTCAAAATGTTTGACATGCAAAGAATAGCTTAAAATTTTCTCTGTTAGTAAGATAATGAAACATTTCACTGTAATAACTAATTTAGTTGAGATAATTCTACCGACCCGGAATCCTATTAGTATCATCTATGTGAGTATAACATACGTTCATTAAACATTCACACAAGGTTTGAACTGAATAATTATGTGCAAACACTATGGGAAGCTCTCATATGACCACTATTACTTTCTCTCATCAGGAATTACTTATTCATCATCGTTGTACTGACGCCAGCACATCAAGCTACTACAATGTGTCAAATTTCTTCCGTAGATTTTCAACTTTATCGCTAAAGTATAAGGGTCAAAGTTTATTGGGAATATTTGACAGTGTCGAGTAGCTTGATGTGCTGGCGTCTGTAACATTTTCCCATGTATTACAAATTAGCTGTTTCCCGCGACTTGGCTTGCATACAAACTTCAACCCGGTTCACCTGCACCCTGATTGCGTAATGTTCTCCTAATGACAACTGCTTTCATTTTAACAGTACAACATCCATTGCGTGAATAGCCTAAATAGAGTGCAATGGGTATTGTTGATGTCTCGAATTGGACATAAATGAAACCTCCGGATAGTTTTATACTTGTATTTCGACACAGAATAGGTTTTTTTGCAATGATTTAGTGGAGCGATCAACGTTGTGCAAATAGTGAATCTAATAAAAGGCAATGTGGGGTATCTTATAAAAACCAAGAAAAAAAAGTAAACTCCTAACTATTTACTGCGTCTCATTTAAACGAATCTTGTTGCTATGAATGTAGCACTAGGCGCCAACAGTTGAATTGTCAAAAATCAATCGATTATCATTAAGAATGTAGTGAGTTATGCTAATAGGCGCGGCCTTGAAATCACTAATTTTCAAACGTATCTAGCTGTAATACTGGAGACAATAAACGATATTCTACTGTAATATTCAGTGGTCTGTCGATTGTGTTTTTGACAGTATTGTAAAACAAAATGTGTAAAAAACAGACAATGGACCACTAAAAAGTTTGTAAATTAGTGGAATTAGGACCCAGAGCAAGTCTCGAAAAATCCCTTCATATTAGACATTATTCCTTCATTGCCATATTTTATGTAGGTATTTGCATTAATAATAATAATAATATTCCACAACTTTCACACAACGCCATCTAGTCCCAAACTAAGCAGAGCTTGTGCTATGGGTACTAGACAACTGATAAACATACATATATATTTCTAAATACATACAATACATATTATAGATAATTTACACCCAATTGCATTGTCAGTTAGTCAACTAAAAGACAGTTGCGACAAAGATAAATAGGTTAGTTTCCAGTCTAATTACCGTCCCACGGTTAATTCACCTGGAGCGGGAGCAATTTAGTCTTCGCAACTCGACTACGGAGATACGGTATCCTAAAGTTAGACCGGTTCCCGGCTTTCAGGTTTCTGATACTACCAATACTGACGGAGTTGGGTACATAAATGAAATGGCAGGTAGCATTTCATGCAGAAATGCTAGATCAATATAAACTCAGTTGGCAACGCACGCAAAGTTATCACTAGTTCAAATGCACTAATTTAATTTGTCAGGGGGTTTCTATATCTATTATGATTGTTATGAAGAGGATGAATTAAAGAAGAGAATATGAATATACATGTTGATGGACGAAGAGAGATAGGAAGACCAAAGAAGAGATGTATGGATTTTGTGAGGGATGACATTATGCTAGACAAAAGGAGTGAGAGACTCAGTGATGGCTGACAGGGGAAAATGGTAGAAAAAAACGTGTTGCACCGACCTTAAGTAACATCGGACAAGAACAGGAAGGTGATTATGACTATTGTGATTATTATAAAGAGGAATAAGGAGAAGAGCTGAAATTACGTTTCCAGATATATTACTAAGCCAAGATCTTTCGAGCGGTGGTGAATTGCAGTAGAGTTATGACATTTTGACTTATTAAATAATATTGTCATTAAGTATTTTATACAACGTGTAACGTTAAATGCGCAAAACCTGAAAATAGTTTGATCAGAATAACGAGCACAATTAATTGAGCCACTTTTTAATATAGGTCACATTTTTCAAAAAATCTTCATTAAAAGCGTTGCCGTGTCTATTTATTAATAGGTCAAGCAAGCCAATGTCAGCGCGGCGCAGCGGCCCGGTGACGACTCCTACCTCGATAAAGCGTCGTCGCAGACACAAGAAACGATCAGAATGGCCAGTAAAACTAAAACAGCACATAAAACCTTTACAATTTTTTTTAATAACTTATTTTCTCTCTGGAATAGGTCAATTGAATAAAAATCAGTTGGGGTGTCTGAGGTTTTGCGCATTTAACGTTACACGTTGTATATACCTACATCATATAACTCCTCATTGATACTCTTCCTCATTGATATAAAAATAGAAAAACTAGTAGAATGTATAGTTTTAGAAATATCAAGTTTTTATTATACCGACGTAAAGCCTTTCAAATACCACATTATACAAATTAATAAGATATTAGAATGACTACAACCCGGAAATAAAACTCTTAAATTCCTTGAATGAAATAGTTGATCCACAAAAGTTTTAAAATGCATTAAATGTCGTCTTTAATTTCCTCTCCAATGCTAACCATGGAGAGTACCAGCTAGCTTCTATAATAGAATCAGAGCTCGCTCGACACGGCTCGCATTGGGATGCAAATTATATTATAACATTCAATGATTATGAATGAGTTCATGCCGGCAGATGGCAATGACCCAAGGTCATCGGAATTGACACTAGTTAATATATTACTGTTGAATTACGTATATTATGTTACCGGAAAGATTATACCATTTCTGGGGACGTATTTTTTGTCCTCCATACTAACATACTGACTTGAATAGAATGTCACAAAATTATCGATTGGTATTTTTTTTTTTTCACGGTCTTGTAAGGCCAATGGCTTTAAGTCCGTTTTGTACATTTATGTGCTTGAAGTATTAAATAAATAATAAATAAATAAACAATAAAATCGGTCGTAGAAAAGGTTTGACAACCTTCAATAATACAGTGAATGTCTCGAAAAGCCTTGAAATATTGGCACGATGACGTGATGCATTCTACGATATTGACAGGTAGAGAAGGTAATAGAAAAAACCTATGCAAGTGGGGAGGAAAAAAGAAAGAAAGAAAATACATTTATTTGCGGCAAACATGACGCAAAAACAGACGACGACAAAAACATTTTATACCTATTCATTTATGTCATAATAATTAATCAAAATGACGCATGCACTTTTCCCAATCATACAGATTAAAAATTGAACGCAGTATATTAAAAGTCACCATGAGTAGAGCAAATCGCTTTGAATTTGGTGAAATCAGACGAATCTGAAATGAATAATGCAGTTCATTTGGTGACCGAATGGGATGCCATGTTTCTGACATCGATATATAGGATGTGGCTAATTTAGCAGCGGCAACTGCAATAATAGACCAATTTATTTTAACCTCTGTTGCATTTCTGTACATTTTGTGTACGCGTTACGAATTTAATGAATGTACAATTCTAATTAGCTCGCCATTCATTTTGCTGGCTGTCGTTCTGACAGTCGTTTATGGAGCAGTAAGAAATATGGCGGCATTGCATTTTGTATACTAAAAAAGTGTTCTACAAATTAATAATAATATAAGAGTCTTACATATTATAATATCTAAACGTATTCTAACTATTTTCGAGATAACTACGGTTGATTCACTTAAGTTTAGAACGCATATTGGTCGACTCAAGTACTGTTTTACTTATTTAATTTTGATTAGACTAAAATTAATCGCACTAACGAACGATTAATCTAATGATATTTTTAAGATATTGGATATTTATTTATTTCAATTATGTATGAACGCTCTTAAAGTTTTATCTGCACTTCATAAAAAGGCAATAAGAACTTAGGATGCAAGAGCGAGCGAAGCGAGCTCGGGACTTGGGGCATCTCGACTCGGACAGGTTAGGTTCGAAGGG
The DNA here is from genome assembly GCA_949629135.1 of Eremobia ochroleuca. Classification (NCBI taxonomy): domain Eukaryota; kingdom Metazoa; phylum Arthropoda; class Insecta; order Lepidoptera; family Noctuidae; genus Eremobia; species Eremobia ochroleuca. Next base: position 16,742,773 of record OX451389.1, read on the forward strand.
GATGACGGGGCTCAAGTGAGCGAGCAGAGCGAGCGAACAAACTCCCGTCATCTCCTTTGTGTAAGGTTCCTTTAAGCCCTGCAGACGGAAGTAGGGGTCCCGCGAAACGGGGCTCCATCGACTTCGCCTTATTATTCAACAGTTAACATATTAATCAGTAATTAAACAGTTATTAATCAACAGTATGTAAATCGTCCGTTACTTCAATCAATCTTAGGTTAATTAATTGTATTTGAATATACCGTAGGTGAATTCTCCTTTATGGATTTCGTTCATTAGTTGTCACAAAAATCTGTGAAACGATCTTTAGCAATTTTAAACAGTAGGTGATTTGACCATAGGTATCTCGAAAATAGTTAGAATACGTTTATATGTTATAATATGTAAGTAATCAAATAACACATAACATACTGACAAATAGAGGCCTGTAATCGCGGAAGGGTGAGGCAGAGGTGTACACCCACATTTCACCAGTAATGTGAAGTCCTATTTAGCAACCGCACAGGTCGATCGATCAGGTTAAGCTACGCTTGCCGCGGTTGGTCTGTGGATGGATGACCATCTTTATATTCCGTGCCTCGGAAAGCACGTTAAGCCGTTGGTCCAGTCATTCGTGGATTTTTGACAGTCGTTACAGGTAGTCAGGAGCCCAAAAGTCTGACAACCAGTCTTACCAAAGGGTATCGTATTACCCAGTAACTGGGTTGTGGAGGTCAGATAGGCAGTCGCTCCATGTAAAATACTGGTATTCAGCTGCATCCGGTTAGACTGGATGCCGACCCCAACATAGTTGGGAAAAAAAGGCTCGGCAGATGATGATGTTAAGTGGTATTTAGGCGATCCTATTGCCCTCATCATCATCATCATTTCAGCCGAAAAACGTCCACAGCTGGACATAGGCCGCCCAAGCATCACCACTTCTACCGGTTTTGTGCTGCTCGCACGGGTTCCTGCGGCCTTCACAAGGTCGTCGGTCCATCTTGTGGGAGGCCTTCCAACGCTACGTCTTCCATGTCATGTCTTTGCCTTTTATTGCCATCAATCTAACATAAATCCAGACTCCGGACTGCTGAGACATTACTGGCGAAAAAACTCTATAACGCTTTGCTCGGCTTGGGAATCGATCTTAGGACCTCATGGTCAGCAGTAGCTCATGAAGCCACTAGACCAACGAGGCAGTAAAAAAAGCAGTACGTTAATTTCTTGACAACGTGGCATTTCTTTTTGCCTTTCAGCTTTGTATTAGATTTACACGGAATTTACTTTTATGACACTTCCTTTTTAAAAGGAAAAGCTAATAAAAACTCGTCTTACAAACACAGATTCCAGGTAGCGTTATTGGATATATATTTTCTGTTCTGGTTGTTACCAAAAGAAAGTAGGGATACAGAATATACTTATTTGTCATATTATAGATAAGTAGATAGGCCCTTCAGATTTCAATCATAATTCTGTTTGAAGTCGGGTTACTGAAAGTTTCAGAAAGCTTATCGCTGAATATGACCATCGAAGTCATTACGTTGTTGATTAGACAATTTTTTCCAACATATGAAGGAATGGATGATTCAAAATGATTCAGATTGTATTTTGTAGTGAGTTACGCAATTACAATACACATCATCTGCCTTTTACCAACTATGTTGGGGGTCCGCTTCCAGTCTAACCAGTTGCACTGAACGCCAGTATTTTACATGGAGTGATTGCCTATCTGACCTGTCTGACCCAGTTACATACAAGGTAATATACATATTACACACTTTTGATAATTTAACATAACGATGGAGCTTCAGGTTACGACTTTAAGCCCGTAACCGACGTCGACTTCAGCCCTCCAACTTCGGCTATTTCCAATGGGAACCGCCATTTTTACTACCATGAAAACTCGAATAAATTTAGCTCGGTATTATAATTAAAGTGCAATGTATGGAAGATAGATGTTAGGAGCATTTAAAGTCTTGAGTACACGGTGAGGGTATTTAATTAGGTAGGTACTAAGATATTGTGACTTTCCAGCAATAAACAACAGCTTAACAAAAATATAGTGAAACTGCCTGTATGACCAGATATGAACGTAAAAGAGGCAAAAGGAATATCTAAGGATTGCAGCAGGTAACGTTTTGTAGTTTCTGCCTTCACCCATGGGAGGAAAGCGTGAGTTTATGTATAACTTGCTTCTTCTTTTTTGTAACGACAATCTTAATTGTTAAACTCTATTAAAATTGTATTAATTGTTTATTACCTATTATTTTAACACTAAACAATGTGTAGCAAAGGTTTTCACGAAAACATCGAATGTATTTATAAACAATTTAATTAAGCAGCCCAAAAATAATTGATTTACTTCCATTCATTCATGATTTGTCTACGTTTGCTCAACTTTCTCAAGCAACTCTCAGTGGATTCGGTCGAGTTTATTTCCAGATATTTTGTTCCAGTTTATTTTGGGGGCTTCCTGTTGCCAACGACGTGCGAATCTAAGGGCTAAACTCTTCTAAGCGGGTCGATAGAAAGATGAACGATATCATATTTGCTAGGTTTAAAACATGCAGGCGTTTAGTGTTTAGGTGGATAATTGGTAGACATTTTCTTGAGTACTGCAGCGTTGGTAAAGTTTTTCCGTGAAGTCAAATTATGGAAATAAATGTAAGTATGTCAATTACGACTCACGAGCGAATTTACAATACAATGGAAAATTACCGTTGTAAGCATGCTAGCATATTATAATATTTGAGATACTGAATATAAAATTAGAATACATAAAGTAGCTACGAAAGACATGAAAGGAATTGCATTTTAATCGACCCCACTAAATCCCAGCTGAAGTGAATCGAACAACAAACACTTGATACATTACAAGCGCTTCAAGTGTTAGCTACAAGCTACAACATGTTGGCCACTCCATTATACAGCTCTTTCCCAACTCTTGCCCTTAATCCGATGCAAACTGGAGTCGCGAAAGGAGTTCCTATCACATTATATAAAAAACTAAATCAAACCACGTATAATCTCATTACCGTTATCTAGCGAATAACCATAACACGCGCGTTTCCATTGTTTTCTATTTTCCGTGGAGTATCGTCGCGTTATCAGTGTGTGGGTTTAGTTGGCCGGCGGCCGCCACGCTCGACGCACGCTCGCTCGCCGTAATTTTCCCGTTTCCCGATTTTCCCGCGCGACGTCCGGACGTCGGCACGTTCCCGCTCCCCTCGCCGTATCGTGCCGCATCGGGATATGTCACCCTGATAACGAATTAACGGTGTGTATAAACAAGCAGTGTTTATTCCTATTAGTTAATCGAGTTAATGATAAGTTAATGTGTGTCGGCCCCGTGTGTGTGGCACGTGATCGGATTACTGAATCGAGGGATAATATTGTTTTTACTGAAGTAAGTAGGTACGTTTAGGGATTTGTTAATGAATTTGATCGCGATTGTGTAAGGTTTGTGATAAGGAGGACGGCGTGTCGAAGGTCGCACAGATTCACTTGTTTATCTTTTTATCGCCGTGTTCTGACGCTATCTTTATTCTGTTTGTCGTAACTTTTTATTATTTTAGGAAGGTTATTCGCTTTGACAGTTTTCGGTTGTTTATTTCCTGTTATTGAGACACGAAATTTACGATTTAATCTTGTTATAAATTATTCGAAGAACCCTGAAAATAATAGACATAAAAAGAAAGAAAAATACCTACTTTATAACAATACGAAGGGTTAATAAACCTCACAGAATATGGGGCTCTCTTTTTATATGTCACCCTCCCTACATATTGGTCACCCCCACACCCCACGTCGCTTCTACCCCATAATGCGTATGCATATTTGGTTTATTGTATACTTTTGGTCGTATATCAACAATATGTCTTACCAAACGTCTTTTTAAATGTCACCTTGGTTACCAACGAAATGATAGAGACGTAGACACTTTTATGATTACTTCTTTATGATATCAGGTAGGGGACATAATAATGTCAATAGCGGTGACATATATAGTTTTTATTATAATAAAATTGAATCCAAGAAGAGATAGTAGATTTTAATCAAGATTTAATGAAGATAATATCACTGAAGTTTATTTGGTCAAGCTTGTATCTAATAAGCCCTTTAATATCAACGTTTATCGAGCTTTCATGCAAATCATACTACAATTATTAATAAATTATACCTTCATATCTATTGCATTCGTAATATTTAATTGTATTTTATTACAGTCTCTATCTAATAATAAATCCATTTAAATGTATATAGATTGAAATTAAACTCTAACGTTGATATTAACCTAAATAGCTTGAATTAATTAAAATGTACTTTTATTCATTTATCAGAGAGGTAAAACATCTGTATCTACACGTTGTATTAGTCACTTCGTTGCGACTGTATTCTTTAAAGGGGTAAGCAGATGCAGGTTCTTTGGTACACTCATAGCATCGCCGGTGGTGTTATGTTCGTTTATTTTATCGTGACTTTAGGTTTTATTATATTAGTGTATTTAAATTTTATACTTAACGAGAAAATAGGCAGATTTATATGTTTATTTAACTATGTTTATTTAACCATCGCATTGGGGCGTCCTGTTAAGACTGGTTTATGGTGTAAGAATAAATAAATAAATGGTTAAATTCAGAAAGCGAGCTTATCGCCTGTAAAATTAAGAGTCAGTTTTGAAAACTCCCATACAAGTCGAAAACCAATATGGCTGCCAGATCTGGGATTTAAACAGGACATTACGCGTTTTCATAATACGCTATTATGACGTTTGCATTGGCACGTAGTAGGTACAATGGATACACACCAAAAATAGATAATCCGATTTTTCCATATCTACGTTAATTATTCATGTCTTTTCATGTCTTTTTCAAGGACTATACAATATTTACTGATCACTGAACAAAATACCGGCCAAGTGCGTGTATATTTACACTTCTGCCAAACCATTCAGGGAGTACAGGCGATTTTTTTTTCGGTGTTATTGTATTATATATTTCAATACATGTATAGGTAGGTACGAGTAAATGACGCACCACGCGTTATTCAAAGAAAAACAACATATTCCACATTCCTATCTCACAATCACGCATCTATTATACTTAAAAGGAAAATACATTAGACAGACTCCAGTTTGCAGGTCGTGGGCGGTCGGTAGCAATGATGAAAGCCGGCAGGTCAGGGTTAAGCACTTGGTAGTAACAGGGCTGGCTGGATAAAATCAAAATGATTTATTATTTATTTATTTATTTAAACTTCTCGCACAAAAGGTACAAAGACGGACTTAATGCCTTAGGCATTCTCTACCAGTCAACCAAGCGTGGTGAAGAGATTAGATGGCAGGTGCTTCAGTTGACACGACGACGATTGACGACGACGACAACGACGACGTTGATTTAAATCTTATGATTTTGATAAAAACTACAAATACTGAAAAGATGTTTTTTTTTTTTTTTTAATATGAACAATTAGAATGGAATGCAAAATAAAAACAATTAAAATTAAAACCTTTTCTATTCATTTAGAAACTACCCGCAATAATCGACATGTTTTTTTAGAAAAATAAGAACGACTTCGAAGGTTCGATATGGTTAATATCTAAGGTTAATCGAATACCTACTTGCCATTTCTATTTAACCATGGCTTGGATATCGAGTTATGACAAAAATCGAAGAAAAATAAAACAATTAGTTCTTATTACTAATTTTTTTTTCTTTTTATTTTAATTTTTTGTTTTTATTTGTTAAAAATATAATATATATTAAGTATATATTTATGTATTTTCTGATTTAAATAAAAAATAAATATTTTGCCCATCTCTAGTGTCGTGTAGCACAGTTCTATCTACCATCTAGAAGAATATAGAGCTACTTTAACTATCTTTCATATTACGAGTATCTACCTTGACAGCCCACGTCAATGAAAATTGAGCTAAGTGGGCGTAATTTTCAACTTGTGACAACCGAATTAATTTGACGTTTAAGATTTAAGGAAGCTGATGAAATCATTGAGATGGGATATAACAGGAGATGCCCTGTTATTCTATACACGGTTGTAGGTAGGTGCCAGAGCAGCCATCTTTGTCGCCAAGTTTCGTGGTAGTTCAGCTGTCAAATGGTTGTTTATTTTTTGTATTATTGAGATTTGCGAGAAAATTACGAGGACTTTACCTTTAAAACTGCATGTAAATGTTGAAAAACAGCAATTCAACATGCCTGTGTGTTGTATTGTGAAGTGTGGTGCAAGGAAGAATGAAAATCAACCTCAACTTTCTTTGCACAGGTTAGTAGCCGGTTTTCATGCAATAACACATACAATAATAGACATTCGATGATATAATTGTAACGCGATCATGAATTTATGGCTAAAGTATTGATATTTGGGTGAATTTCCGTATAACAGACCTTTTTATTATTTTGTTAATTCATTCGTTTGTTTACAATAATATGTCATAATAGAATAGTGTTGTACCGCTGCCTAATAGTTTCCGGAACTAGTTCCTCCGCTGGAACGATATCGGTATATTCTGCTATGTTAACATAAATAGTCCTGCGTCTTATTAGTTCCGATTGACCTTGCTAGGTCCGGCCCGTGGTTCACAGCACCAAAATCAAAATATTTTCTTTCACATAAACCTACATGGGCACTTATGAAACGTCAGCCTTGTTGTAGGAATAACAAATTTGTGTTTGTTCCTAGTATTTATATTATATATATCACTGTATTTTTAAACAGATTATATTTTTATGTGCATACAAAAGATTATCATAAATGTACTGAGAAGGCACAGTCATTATATTAATCTAATCTCTTTAAAGTCTCTGAGGGAGTGTCTGGGACTTAATTTATAAATGGAACGAATTGCCCTTTTTTGTAAAATTAAAATTGTCTGAATATCGGCGGCATTTCCCCACAACAGAATACCGTATGACAGCACACTGTGAAAATAACTAAAGTAAACTAAACGGGCTGTCTCTAAATCAGTTAAGTCACGAATTTTCCTAACGGCGTATGCTGCAGAGCTAAGTTTTTTTGACAATTTATCTATATGGGGGCCCCATTGAAGCTTGGCATCCAAAGTTATGCCTAAGAATACTGTGGTATTTTCGGGTTTTAACTCTTCACCCTTTATGAGAACACTAGTTTCTACTTGTCTAACATTTGGTATCGTAAATTTAATACATTTCGTTTTTGTTTTTGTTAAGAAGTAGATTATTAACATTAAATCAGTTTACTACTTTTGCGAGGGCACTATTTATACTGTCAGTAACCAGCTGTTGACGTTTGAGTTTAAATAAAAGTGAAGTGTCATCTGCAAACAACACTATATCATGTTCATCCTTTATGAGGTAATGCAAGTCATTGATATAAATAATAAATGAAAATGGTCCAAGTATTGAGCCCTGGGGGACCCCCATTCTTACTACAGATCCGGGTGACCTTTTCCCGTTAACATCAACTCTCTGAATTCTATCACTGAAGTAAGAAGTGAGAAGATCCAGAGAGGGTTCCGGATTCCGTAGTGGCGAAGTTTCCTGATTAAGGTTTCATGAAGAATACAATTGAATGCCTTGGACCAATCACAAAAGATGCCCAAAGCATCGCATTCGCAAATTATTACTTTTGTAAGCCTATTTTACTAATCAAACGTTATATTTGAACGATAATTGAACGTTATATTTGTTAATCATTATCATACCAATAAACAAAGGCAAAAAAAAATACTTTTATTTTATTTTTACTCCACCACTCATTAACACAATAATATAAGCATCCCATCCCATTCACGGAGAATGTGATGGGAAGTTTATATTATTCATTCACCCTAGTGATTATCTTGTTTTTCACTAGGGTCCGCATACCTAACAGAAACTACTGCTCTCTGGCCTTCCAACGCAAAGGTATAATACCTATGCGAAAGCACCTGTTTTTGGGCATATGGATACATATCTCTTCACGCTGTTTTCCTTCACTTTAATGCGTAAACGTGATGCAATTAAAAAGTGTTTTTTAATTCTGTGCCGAAAAAACACTTGGCATTAATTTTATTTTCAGGGAAGAAAGTTGATTGCGATAATTTGACAGTTTCGGGTAGCTTGATGTGCTGGCGTCTGTACCTATCGATAAATAGTTCATATGAGTCTTTTACGCATAACAAAAGATTAGAAATAAAGTATTTTCGCATACTGTATTTTTATGCAAAATTATAAAGTATGTTTATCGAAAATAAACTAGGATACGTTACTATAGAGTAGGCAACCTTAGTTAGAACGGACTATAAGTTAGTATACTATATTATGATCCAAACGTGATAACTAGTACGACTCGTATTTAGTATCGATACTCGTTATAGTAACACCAATGTTCCTTGATTGATACAACCCTAGCAATGGCAGCCATTTTTTGAGACAATATGAGTTGTAGGTAGGCACCCTTTTTTCGTAGGTATTTCCAGTCCATATATATATGTCTATGGATGAAATCGATTCTTCCAAAGATGGACATTAATAATTAACTAGTAAACTTAATTATTGTAATGGGATTTAAGGCATTATTAAATTAGTTCATAAATTAACAGTTACTGTTCATCATCGATTTTTCTCCTGTGCTATTTTTAAGTAAGTAATAAATTTACCTAAATTGGTTTATTTCCGATAGCTGCCAGTCTTCTGGTAGCAGCAGAAAATCATTATAATCCATTTTTTTGTTTACGTAGGGATATAATCCGATTCCATCCTAAGCTACCATAGTGCAACTCGGCTCACGGTAGGCTAGATTATAAAGCATTTATTTCAAATAAACCGATTGCAGGCACTTTTGAACTGTCAAGGGGTCAGTGAGGAAGACGAAATTAGCTGTCCATTTCAAAGCGTAGTAGGTACCTACGGAGAAGAACAAGCAAGAAACTCCACGGACACTCTTTTAAATAAAAATATTGGTTACATCATTCATGTTGAAATTATTCATGTGAAAACGAAACGTAGAAAGGCGTGCACGATAAAAGCGTCGTAATAAAAAAGATAAAAACAAAAAAAAAAAAAAAAATAAGAAATTAAAATAAAATAAACCGTGGCAGTTAAAGAGATGACCAGTCCGTTCACGAACATGACGTATGGATCAGCATTCAGCTCAAGCATTTTATCAATATAATACAGACATCAAAAGTGTCCAGGGATCAAGTACATTTTTAACCATAAAAAATGATCCAATTAATATTTGCCAAATCTAGTCTTCCAGACTGGCTTCTTACTTTAATTCCTATGTTTAAGTTAACAACTTATCCCTATATTATGTAAAAATTAAGAAAAATTGCAATTTTTGCAAATTGTTGGAAATTAACCTAAATTACTGTCGCCAATGGCAAAAAAGGCAAAAATAAGGATTTTTAAAAATTTTTATTGTAAGGATAACAAAAATATAATAATCGGTATTTCCAGAATTGACACGAATGACATTACAGTGATTTGGCATGCTTAAAATCACTTTGAGGAATGGCCGTCCAAGTTCTTTCTAACAGCTCAAAAAGTTGTGGTGCACGGCATCCATAAGTACTCGGCAGAGCTCTTCTGTGGAGCATATTCCATGCGTTCTCAATTGGGTTGAGGTCTGGCGATTGAGCAGGCCACAGCAGAACGTTGTTGCGAGCATGGGCAAGAGTACGTGATACGACTCTAGCCGTGTGTGGACGTGCATTGTAGTGCATTGGTCGAAACGAATCACCCGACCGGCTTCGCAAAGGGATGATCACGTCTGAAACAATCCTCTCCGCATAAATCTGAGCATTGAGGGTGCCCCTGATCCAAATGAGATCGGTTCTTCCACAGATTCAAATACCGGCCCAAACCATTATTTTTCCCCTCCATATGAATCATTTTCCTGACAAAATTTCAAACGTTCTTGACGTCCAAAGGTCTTTCAAACTCGAGTATGTCTTGTATCCGGCCTCATACCGAAACAAGATTCATCGAAAAAGCAAACACAGTGGCAGTCTTCTTCCTCCCAATTTCTGTGTTCGCTAACCCATTGTAAACGGGCCCTACGATTGCGGGGTGCATGGATGGAACAGTGAGCGGCCTTCGGGAACGCAGGCCTACTTCACGTAAATGATTTCGGATGGTTTGGTCGCTTATCAGCAAGCCTGAAGAGCTGTGGAGCCTCGTAGCCAACATCATGGTACGATTCCGTCGAGCAGTATTTTGGATGTATCGGTCCTGTCTGCGAGTGGTGATGCGAGATCGTCCTCCATATCGCTCGGCCACGCTGCCCGTTATACGATAGCGTGTCAAGAGGCGGCTTATGACTTTCTGTGTAATACCAAGAGTGACAGCCACAGGACGTTTTCTGGAACCAGCTTGCAACATTCCGATGGCTCTCATCATCTCTTCTCGTGTCAAATGATGTTGTCGCTCCATATCGATGCTATTTTTCTCAGTTCCGATGCAGAAATTGTAATGGTTTTGTAAAAACGCTATTACACGCTCTTATAAGAATCCTGATGGACATTTGATTTTCTATTTTTATTTTTAATCAAAAGTTAAAGAAAATTCTTTATTTAAATGGTGAAATTAACTAAAAAGAATTAATAAGGCTCCAAAAAAGTTAAAATAATAATCCTCAGTTGCGGCGATACTCTAAAACGTACTTGATCCCTAGACTCTTTTGATGTGCTTAATTAATTCTGTTATTATAATTCTAATGAAAATGTCGAAGGTCTGTCAATATTGAATGTGATGGTCCATTGTATGAACTACTTAATATTATTTTACCAACTATTAAATTATACTATGAAACTCAGTGCTCGTTGGTGACTCGCTAATGCCTCTGTTATTTACATAATACTATGCCATAGTATTTTTATATTTGTTATGTTACTGGAATATAAAGTCTGTACAAATGACTCATGTTTTATTAAGACCATACATGTGTCACTAGTTGCTCTACTAGCTAGGAAAACCTCAAGACACATTCGTATTACGCATAACATTACCTGGACCGTCTAAAGGACATGTTTAAGCCTATTTGTTATGCCATAACTTAGTGACGTACCTAACTGCAAACTAAAGTACAGTCATAGAAATAATTCCATTAAAGCGTAGTAATAATCAAGTTTTTAAGTTCAAAATTTTGAGAACTATGCGACGAAAAATATTTTGTTGAGCTCTGTTTCACGATTATTTTATTTTTATGAAATATTTCTGAATAAGTCTTTTCTTTGAACATTTGATAATATACCCATTTTTTTCCTGGCTTGTAAAATGTACCAATACGCCTAACCGTGTGACAAAAAACTGGACATTTTACGGTGTTCTGCGTTTGGGCAGCGCCTTAAGTGTTCTTTTATATTTCACCTAATAGCACTTACGCGAAGCGCTTCTGAATATAGCTACTTACTATAAGTAGCTATATTCAGAAGCGCTTCGCAGATGTTCACGGAAGCCTATGTTGATGACTTTCATGCCATTATGAAGAAAAGAACAGCGTCAATAATGGGTAGGTTGCGCGGAAGCTCCAACGGCATCCTAAAAACATTATTAGACAAAGTGGACAGACCCTTTATAAGGCACTGGGTACGGAGTCACGTGTCATTGTGTGTTAGGCCACGTTTTTTTTTAGTTGTATTAATTTGTAAAAGTTTACTGAGATAGTTTTTAAGTCATTGTTACTAACATTAAAAAGTATTTTAGAATAGATTAGAATACTCTTTATTATGTACACCATTTAAATTACAGACATAAATATAGAAATTTTGCAAATGGTGACACAATGAGCGGTTTTATCGCTAAAAGCGATCTTTTAAAGACAATCTTTGGATGGATTGAAAAGGGAACGAGAGACAAACACTGTAGGTAGTCTGTGGAAGTGTGTGTAGTATTACTTGTTTCGGAAAAGGCAAAGCTTAAAGCGTGACCCAAAATCTTTATCCGAAGTGGAGTAATAACTTAGTACTTTTGGACTTCTACCGTCTACATAGTTGACAGCCGCTAAAACCGCCGTTTGGCCTTTTACAACCACTCTAAGTAATCATTCAATATACAGTAAATTTAGAGCATGTCATTAAGGAAAGGGATGCACAACGTGCTCGTAGGCGAGGGATTTGGCAACGTCGTCGTGTGCCCTTTTTTCGTAGGAACGGTCAACATTAGGTAAAAACGCTAGTTCAACGCGTTGCCAACGTGCTTCATGTTGTGAACTCAGTGATGAATGGATAACTTATCGGGCGCGTGCCAAAATTGATATTTTAATTTTCTTACTAGCTGCTCCCCGTGGTTTCACCCGCATAAGCCTCGATCCCGTAAGAATATCGGGATATGGTTATAAACTATCCGCGTGCTAAATTTCATCAGTGCCAATTTTCAAAATTGGTTCAGCCGTTTGAGAAGTAACAAACATACAAACACACACACACACACACAAACTTTCGCTTTTATAATATTAGTGTGATTCGTTTTTATAATTTTGAAAAAATAAAAAAACAAAACTGGAACGACGATAATTCGTGTCTACTTGAAGGAAATAACTTAGATTGCACTATCTAATTCGATAATTACACGATTTTTTCAAGAATTTTCATTTGGGAAATGACAATTTACAATGATTATGTAACAATTACTGCACCTCCTATCTCGATTTGTCGCAAGTTTTAATTATTTTTCGTCAAATAAACTAGATATTCTGAATATCAATATCTTCCTGTCATATCTTACAAGCAAAGTCATCAAACCATAACCAATCCCAACCAGCCGTCATTCATCATTCTAAAGTAAAACGTTATAATCCATACTTAATATTATACGTTATAAATGCGAAAGTAACTCTGGCTTTCTGTTACCCTTTCACGCCTAAACGGCTGAACGGATTTTGATGAACTTTGGCTCACGGTTATACCATGACCTGGGTTGGGACACGTTAATTTTCATTCCAGTAGTAAGTACGTACCTGTGGGATAGTTTCCGATCTACAGCGGGCAAAAGCTGTAGTAAAATTAAACATTTTGTCCCCACCGACCTAAAATCTCTCGATATATTTCACGAAATTATAGCTTCATTTGCCGAAATCATTGTGGAATTATTCCGTACGCACCATAAGTGCATTTATGAAATAACAAATGACCAGTACCGACTCATTAGTCCTTACAAACAATTAGTTGGATAAATACTGGCCATACTCATGTTCATTTGGGAAATGCAATGTACGTGGTTATTGTGAAATCGAACGGGAATGTGGGACACGAATTGTTTTATCATTCAAAACAGGCATTAGTAAAACAAGAATGAGAAAGATGATAGTAAAATTACTTAATGGTTTAGACTATTTCCTGTCCCCGATATCACGCGCATGCAATTTCATGTTTCCCCGACCCACCACGTTGCATCGCATCTTCTGCCCGCGCAATCATTTAGCTTAGCGTCCTAAGAGGAGTCCTATCGTGTTAAATACCCTTCCTTAAAAATTGGGCTATCAAGTGCAAAAAGATTTTTTTTTAATCCGACTGGACCGATTCATAGATTAGTGCGTTCAAACAAACGAACAAACTCTTCAGCTTCATTATTACTATAGATTTCCACAGGGAAGTATCCTTGGTCCCTTGCCTATAAACATTTTTCAGGATGTGGTTTACTTAAGCATGTACCTACCTACCTGTATTCCGTCGTTTATATTACTAAATTGAATTACAAATCATCGCAACTATTAGCTTAATTTTCATATTGTCGATGTTAATATAACATTCCACCTCTAAACATAAAATCAATACATTTTCATTAAACAAAATTCCATTCTGAACGACTACTCGAAATCCGACTTATCGACCATTCATTAAAGAGATTGAAGTACTGTATCACGGTCCACAGACGAAAATAAATATACTATCGGTGTGTTTGGTAAACACACGTTGCAGGCAAGACCATCACGGTCTATTTGGGTCAGGGACTGAGCACGTGGTGTCGTGGACTACGCCCATCCAGCCGTAATGGCCGTATACTCACGTAATCCCTGTCTACATTTGATCGCTATGGACATTGTGTGGTGTACTCTCCATTAATTGAATAGGAACGGGTATTAATCTAAAGGTTTTTAATGAAGGTTCGACGGTATTCAAGAATTAATTGACTTAAAAATTAGAAATTGATTGTGTTTGGTGCTGTTGTCTGATGTGGTAGTGACTGTGATTGAATATTGGGTTTAGCTACTCAGGAGTTATTTTGTTTTAATACCTTTTATGAAGAGGCATAGAGACTCGTTGCCTGATATAAATATATTACTATTCCTATCCAGGATGATTTACAAACAGTACAGGCTATTGCTCTCACGGTTAATCATATTTAAACTAAAAAATCAAATCTACCGGCGTATATACCAGCGCCCATATCTAAACCCTTCAAAGATCAAAAGCATGACTAAAATCTCCCATTATAATCTTATTATTCGTGACTACACAAACAATAGCCCTTATTTCACGGCAATAAAAGCGATTGATCTTCACAGCGCCTTTGACCAGCTGCCGTTACATCATAAATTGGCTGGATAATCAATTACCATGCTTGTTGCAGTAAATTGTACGTCCACACAAGGCTTTGGGGAACCTTTTACGGTGTTCAAGACTAGGCTTTAGTCATAGACTTGTCCTGATGTATGAAACTTGTATTGGCACATATGGGTGGCGCAAACCATGGTAATATTAGATTTTCTACCTTGTATTTATTGGTGGTGAGTAATTGTAAATTTATGGTGGTCTTTATTAGTAATTATCGTCGGTATCGTTTACTATTTACAGCTTCCTCTGTAGACAAAGAGACGTCTTAAAATCTACGAAATGGTTGAATGATGATAATGTTCGGTTTTTGGTTGTTGAGACTATTCGAAAGCTTATTCCAATGACGACATTGGAATAAGCTTTCGAATAGTCTCCACCCGAAGTCTACAATCGAAGTTTGCTTATAACTAGAAAATTGAAGAAAAACGTAATTGTTATAATAACGATATTATAACAATTACGTTTTTCTTCACCAAGGTAAGGACCTGGACCTGGGTTGTGGCGGTCAGATAGGCAGTCGCTCCTCATAAAATACTGGTGTTCAGCTGCATCCGGTTAGACTGGAAGCCGACCCCAACATAGTTGGGAAAAGGCTAGGCAGATCATGATAACCTTGGTTATGATAAATACAAATGAAGCAAATAAGCGTTTTTGGAAACAGTAATAGTAGGGCTAAGGAGTCGTACTATTACTGTTTTCATTTCTATTATTGGTCATAGTGACAGTAGTCTAATCTAAGTAAACATAGTAACTGTCATTATGAGTAATACCTAACCAATAATTACTCTGATGCACTAGACTACGGTAATCTGTGTAATTACCCGAACACATTAGATGATCATCTATAATACCTGATAGATATAAATGGGGTCATACCGGCTATGATAAATAATTTTCATGTAATGACTGTTGTATATTCTAGTGTAATTAAAGTTCTAGTAGAAATGTAGAACATCGAAGGGTTAGCTGGTTTAACCGGGGGTTAGGCAGCCATTAACGATGTTATGATAGGTCTAAAGTGAAAGGGGACTATACATTAAAGTCAGTAGTCGTATTTGGTAATAGCTCTCAATTTCTATGGTATGCTTATGCTAATATTATTATGTCCACACACGCCTTAAAAGATGATTGAGAGAAATTGGGCGAATATCTTTGCGCATGCATGTCATTACTACACATACCCCCTTACTAATAAAACAACTAAAATATTAGCGTTGAAATTAAATAAAATGATCAATAGAATTAGCATAAAATATTATTAAAATCTCGATTATGATTATAAGTGTTTGTTTGGTCAATCCCTAATATAAAGTGGGATGACACTGACAGCTTACTCCACGCTCACTTCACCTAAGTTTTCACGGTGAGATGGTTACAGAATCGCACTGCTGTTCATTGCTAACTTCTGCCAGCAGCTTCTGAACGTGATTATAGAAAAGTCCTCTCTTTTGTCGTAAATAGACTAATGAGCAGTTTATATTTACCAACCACTCATCGTTGAAAGCAATACGCTTCAGGCTAGTCCACCATTCTCGATAATTGTTGGGCAAATACTCAGCCAATATAAAAAAGATCAACATAACTGGAGTGCACCAACACTCAAACATCACGTTCGCATATAATTTTACAATCACACAACGAATAATTACGAGGAAGAAATTCTTCAAACCAGAATTGTATGAAACAGAATCGTTACAATAATCGATTATTCACTCGAATAGAATTCAAATTCGTGGTAATTTGCAAACATTAACACACTTTGAGTTTGTAGGTGTTAGATTAAACAACACGTTCATACTAATTGTGAAATTTTGTGTTGCTAAGTAACCTTAATGGGTGAGTCAGACTTTCCTTTCAAGAAACGGAAGCATATCGTTTGGATGATTAAGAAAACGCTTTTCAATTTACAAAAAATATATTAATTTGGATTGTAGATCAAACGGAGACTTGTGAAGTAAAAGATTGTGAGGCATGAGTTAGTAAAAGTGAAAATGTTGATAGAAAATATTGAGATAATACCTCTTTATTTTATCAAGCAAATAAATAGGTATGAGGATATTAGAAACGAAAGGTTATCTCTATTTTAATAAATTACAGCTACTACACAGCTACACAAGTGTTCATTTAGATCAACTAGCTATTGACATTTGACTCGAACGCAGCCACTTTTGGTCCGCTAAAAACTTTCATTAGCTTTTACGATTATCCATTCCTACGATTATCCATTGCCAGCAACTTCATATAGTTACTTAAATGGATAAAGTGTTCGAGTTCCTAAACCATTTGGGATTCTTTTTTTTCTGAGATACTGCGACACTGATTTTCGTATATTATTCATAATTATATTATATATATAAAGGTTGCTTGGAAGCTGGATGCAAAGCCTTAAGGGGGTTATAATTGACACTATTTAGAGCATTTTGAGTCATACACATCTTAGACGACGTATGTTTTTTATTTTTTCCATGTTAAATTTGGTGTTATTTTTGACTAAAAGTATACAGTTAAAAGTTAAAAAAAAACATACTTGGTCTAAGACATGTATGGCTCAAAATGCTGTAAATGGTGTCAACTATCACTCCCTTAAAGCTTTGCACAGCAACAAACATACAGACATAAAAATCGAAATCGTTTTAGTAAAAAGCTGTTATTTTGACATTTAAATTTTATCTATTTGTATAGATTTCTATATTTATATCTGTATTTTTTAGGGTGAACAGACGCCAGCACATCAAGCTGTCAATATTATGTATTTAATAGATTTTCAACTATGTTGCTAAAGCGTAAGGTTCAAAGTTGATTGGGAAAATTTGACAGTTCGTAGCTTGATGTGCTGGCGTCTGTACATAATAAAGAGTATCAAGCCGAGCCCAACAGGGTCAATATAGCTGGGAAAAGTCTAGGCAGATGATGATGACATAATATGGGTTATTCTATCTATACAACGGGTAACGTCAAATGCGCATAACCTGAAAATAGTTTGATCAGAATAACGAGCAGAATTAATTGAACCACTTTTTAATGTAGGTCACATTTTTCAAAAAATCTTCATTAAAAACGTTGCCGTGTCTATTTATTATTAAGTCAAGCAAGCCAATGTCAGCGCAGCGCAGCGGCCCGGTGACGACTCCTCCCTCGGTAAAGCGTCGTCGCAGACGCAAGAAACGATCAGAATGGCCAGTAAAACTAAAACAGCACATAAAACCTTTACAATTTTTTAATGACTTATTTTCTCTCTGAAATAGGTCAATTGAATTATAAAACAGTTGGGGTGTCTGAGGTTTTGCGCATTTAACGTTACGCGTAGAAGATAAAGAAGGATATATCCTTCTTTATCTTCTTTCTCTTGTACACAGCGATTATTTTACCAGGGTTCACCAAATTATAACGCGTTTTGAAATACATAATCTTCAAATTCTTTTCCGTTTTACCCACAAGCTATTTTGCACCCTACAATTTCTGTTCGGTGCTTTTCTCTATCAGTTTTTTAAAAATAAGAACCAATTATAGGGTTCCGTACCGAAATGATAAAAATGAACCCTTATGGTGTGACTCTGTCTGTCTGCCCGTCCGTTGGTCACAGCTGGATATCTCAAGAACTACTAATGCTATCAACTTGAAATTTGGAACGGTTTTATATGACGTTTGTCCAACTATTTTGTAAATAAGAAAGAAAGAAAAAAATATATAAGAAAGAATGAAATGGGGTTTTAAAATTCGAAGTGGGGCTACTAGGGCATGTGGGTTACCATATGAAAAGAACGCTGTTTGCACATTCTCAAACATATTTTTCTTTTTTTTTTAAGCCGCATAGTTAGTTATAGACTTTTGATGAAAAATGTTAAAAAAATACCGTTGCCCCTTATCTCCGAAGTTTACATAGAAAAAAATCTGCAAATATAGGCCTCGTCGATGAAAATTTAATATATGATGGTACGGAACCCTCGGTGCGTGAGTCCGATTCGTCATTGACCGATTTTTTTATATTTCACATTACTACTTCTATGTTACTGTTTGCATTTGCAGCCTCGTCTTATTTCCCTTGGCGGATACACATAGGTAATAAGAGGAAGAGCAATATGATAAGCCGCCGTAGAGAATATTATTAAACCGGAAAACGTATTTAATTTAGTTCCAGGAATTAAAAACTACGATTTCATTATTATTTTTAAATCTCTATATTTATGTCTGTAATTTATACGGTGTACATAATAAAGAGTATTCTATTCTATTTTATTTACAATTCAATAATTTTATTAGTTTTTTTTTTATCATTGTTCGGCTCAACCAAAGCACCTGCCATCTAATCTCTTCACCACCCGTGGTTGACTGGTAGTGAATGCCGCCTTTGTACCTATTTGTGTGCGAAAAGATTAAATCAATAAATAGACCTGAAGAACTTAGATCGATACAACATCAATTAGTGATTAGTTTTAACTGCGGTTGGAAAAGTTACGGAATTATTGCAAAGTTTTCCATCCGGTTCTGTTTCCTTAATTTAGCCCACTTTGTGGTAATGATTCAGCTCATTCATTAGCCCATCGACTATTATTACGTCAGCTGACGTAGTGTAGTGACTCAATTGTGTTGTAATATTTGTATTTTTGAAGCTGAAACGTATCATATATACTACATACATTCAAATAAATAAAATTGAAGTGTCTATTTGTAATGTCAACGTAACAGCTTTTTATAAAATTCATTTGGAAGTATATACGGTACTTATTACAAAAAAACTATTTTTAAAATTTTTATTTGTGCTGTTTGTTCTTCGAAACGGCTGGAACGCTATTGACGGGACTTTTACTGGCAGATAGCTGACATTATAAGTAGTAATTTAGGATATTTTTATTTTAAAATTTTAATTAGTAGAATAAGAGACACATTATTGTTTTCCAACATTCACGCGAACGACGTCGCGTGCACAGCTCGTATGTCCAATATTTGGAACTTAATATCTTTGGTTATCTGCTCTATATCAGTATTGTAAGATATAGTTGGATGACTGTTGAATAATAGTTCATGAGCTTGGCCTTCAAATAAGATAGAATAAATAGTAAACAATGTAAGATACTAGGTCCTATTTCTAGTACTTACGTCAGTACTAGAAATTGACAATATTTGGTAATTTGCTTTATATTAACCTACGTTTAAATCTGAAGACCAATTTAACTTTCAAAATCTAGTTGTTATCATATCTCAGCGACAATCAATGTCAAAAATGTAGCGAAATTAGAGGTATTTTTGACAGATTAGGACTGAGATCTGACTGTGAACGTTCTTAAAATTACAAGAATTACCTTCAATAATATACCTACTTACTTATGTTGATCTTACTTCTACTAATATTAGAACATCTGTTATCAATTAAACTCGTAGGATATTAAGCCAGATAAACTGAAGCATAGTTCGAAATTACATTACTGTGCCTGTTCATTTCTATGCATTAACAGATATAAAAAAAAAAATAGGTATGGTTGAAAGAAATTGTGTCCTGCAACATATAAGGTCCCCTTAAAATATATAGACACACTTTTAGAAATCATTCAGACCACCAAAATAAGGACAATGGTTAAAAAAATATATGTATATGAGAAAAACGCATTAGATACTCCCAAGAAAAATAATCAGCTGACGGAAATAGGTACACTAATGTGCAGGCAATTTATTATTTTAGGTCAAAATAAAATCACTTTAATCTGTTTTTTTTTTGCTTGGATATCTTTGGTTAGACGTACTGAGCGCTGTGTTAAAATTTGTCCATCTATTTTAATGGGAACCCTGTGTATGGAGAAGATATGAAATTAAAATATCACCATACACGAGAAAGCTTTTAGGCGTACATCGATGACATTACATAAAGTCTATTGTCTGCTACTGAATACTGATATAATAAATAATATATATGAAAGTATAGAATATTGCTTTAGGAGTAGAACACCTATGAAGAACCTCGATATTTGTCTCATACAATTCGGTTAAACATGCCATGTCTTTTCTAAAGAAGAACGTGATTTTATTTATTATGTATGGTTTCTTCTGAAAATTATTATGTTTATGCATGTAGTTTTTACCACTTTTTATTTCACAGTTCTACCCCTCTTTTATTTACTTCCCTTGATTCTGATTTTGACACAAATCATACAAAAGTGACGTTTTTCTTCACCCCTTCGAATTAAACACCCTCTCGCATAATTTTTCAGTATTCACAGTCTGAATGTAGATACGTAAATCGATAGCTATCCTAGATATCATAAAATTGGTCATCTATCTCCTTTGGATTTAAATAGGATTCAGCTGTCTTGTATGGATTACGTTGAATTGCCCGGGAGATTTGTTGCTTTTTTACGTGCACGGGCGAAAGGACGAATCGTATAGGAGACTTGGCTACCCAGTTTTATTTGTATTTTTTCTCTTTTCATACTGTTTTAGTTTGTGTTGTAGGATATTATTTTATTATTATAATAATTGATCATACGATTAGATAGTGATACTGCCTGTTGTACCTCAATCATCATTATCATTCAATTTGTTTGGAGTATGCAGCTTATTATTATCTTCCACATTCCTCAATACTGGCCTAAATTCAAAAGGCGCTTTGTTTAATTTTATACGATATTTGGTAATTTTATATACAAGGTGTAACTTAAATAACGCACAACCTCTTAAGGGGTCATTGTACTCATCATTATGAACAACTTTTACTATGGGACCAAACCTGAAATCGCGAAAAAAAATTAGATGTTCCCTACATTTATGTTCGCATAACTCGTCAAAATGTAGGGAACAGCTGATTTTTTTTTTGCGATTTTCGGTATATACTCAATTCTCAACTAGCCTTTACTATCAAACAGCCATTTATGCAACACAAGCTACATCGCACATACTTGGTTGTGTATGCCAACAGGCGTGGCACAGATCACATTCTATTCAGATTCTCAACTTCAAACATTCGATGCTAGACCACACACTCGCACACAAACTTCTAACTGGGCATTGCTAATGAATCCCCCTTAGTTATCTTTAAAATTTCGTATGCGTGTGTGTTGTGTATGTGTGCGTGTCACTCGATCGATGTAGGAAGTAAAGTCCACGTGTGTTCTGTAGTCTGATTGTGTGTGACGGGTGCGGCCGGTTCACACAGTGCACAGGATCTGGGCTCTATTAGCTGCGTCGGCGACCACTCGGGTGTGGAGACTCGCCCTGATTCATAAAAATAATTCCTACATCAATGACGTATAGGGACATATGGTAGAGGCGACGGAAGTTTTTCTTTCGGAGTTTAAAGTTGTTGTTCGATGTTAGTCAGTTTGGAAGATTTGTCATCGTTAGGTTTTGTGATGTGTCTGATCTATCATCTTTGTCATAGCGGCGTAATTTAGGCGTATTATAAAAGTATATTTTTAAGGTAGGATCAAAGTTGTGTTTTTCCCAAAATACTTACTTGTCAGTTTGCTTATGTTATTTACAAAAAAAAGTGTTAACATGATAACAATTCCATATCTTTTCCAAATTGTTTTTTTTTTTCTGTTTCTTCAAAGAAAGATATTATTCAACTAACAATAAAGTGACTTGATGAATAAAGTTCTAAACTTTATCTCAGTAAATATTTTTAAACCAGATCTGACTTGTGCTAAAGTCTTTAAACCTGACGAAGATATTGAATAATTTATAATCGTGATTTAATCCTTTGCGTATAAAATATTCGTTGACAAGACCTCCGACTTAGTACGTATATAATTCCAAGGACAAATTATTTAGACAATGTTATTGTTTTTTAATCTTTGGAACTACCAGTCGGGTTTCAAAAATTTAGGAAAGTTATAGGTTATTTTACGTCACTTACGACTTTTAGGACTTGAGCAAAACTAAAAAACTCAGAAGGAACAATGAGATGCGACTTGGTGGGTCTTGGGAACAAGAAAATTCACGCGAAGTCGCGGGCAGGAAATAGTAACCTATATCATTCTGTATAAGCAAATAATATTTCCAGCGGGATGTGTGGTTAATTGAACAGCAAGGTATTTAGACGACACATAAGTAGATTATAACAACGACAATTCTATTTACCAAAATGTATGTAAAATTATAATGCCTACAAATGAAATATACCTAACTTATCTTTATAGCTAAGAGGTGTAGCTACCTAATTTCACGTAGAATACTTTGATTATACGAAGCGAAGCGTGCTTAGATTCTCAAAGCGATATTTTCATGTGTAACTTTAACTCGACTCATACAATTTGCACAGGTGATGTACTCAAGAACAATTTGCAACACTCGGTCTGTTTGCACAGCAGAACATTTTGTAATTAAAATTATTTAAATATTTAAGCATGTGTGTGATTCATTGACACACCTGCAACTCTGTATCGGATTCGCGTTTCACCGAACAAGATATTATATTCTGCTTATTTTCGTATCTGACAGTGAGCCAATTCGATTTCACGGACCAAGCGCTGCGAATAGCAACACTGGTGGGCTGATTTACCATTCCAAATCATATTTTGCTCGCACAGTCGCATCGCCCTCGACTTAGGTGTACCTAAACCGTCTGTAGTCACCATCTGAAGTGAATGTTATTGTTATAAAGGTCATTGGGCATATCTGACCCGCTTAGCGAAGAGTGGCGGACATTAACCAAAATAGTTTTAAACTAAGGGGAATAATATGACCTTTCATTGCATATAATTATTTAATTAAAAATCGATGGAGAAAATTGTACAGGATCGTTTAAAAAATATAAAAAACAAACGGTTTCAGAGGATTTTATTTAATCTTATAAAGGCATAAAAAGAATTCCGATACCATACAGCATGGTGCACGGATGCGCCAATGTTCAGACTGTTCAGAGGCATGTATACGCTGTCTCTTTCACACATTAGACAGGTAGAACAAGTTTCGTTGCGCTCGCACACTGTCTCACCGCCCTCCGCGCAGTCCTTCGTCACGTCATATCCGAATGAAACAGTACTATACATATATTATGTTAAGCCCGACACAACATGGAAGACAAAGTATAGAAGAGTATTACTACTCAAGTATACATGGCCGCCGCACTGTCGGGAGCTGCGCCCATATCGCAAGCATAGTTTATTATCTGTCTTGGGCAAGACATCAGGAAGCAACAGATGCACCCGCTGCCTTTTTAAATGATCTTATGCTTGATTTGGATCAAATTGAATAAAAAATATTCTAATGAATTAGCATTTTATTCATCTTCCCTATATCAGTTTATAACACGATTTTTTCGAGATTCCCGTGGCTCACATTAATGTGACTAATGCCATAGTAAATCAGAGCCATATATCAATACACTCTGCTATATTTCGTTTGTGTCCGCCATGGGTATGGTTTCCATACTAAGGTGCCCAATGACCTTTGAAAAAGATCCTATTAGGTACTGAAAACTTGCTAATATCGATTAGGCATATTATTTTGTACAATATCATCATCATTATCAATGACTGCTTCGTTGGTCTAGTGGTCACAAGCACTGCTGCTGAGCATGAGGTCCTAGGTTCGAATACCAGGTCGGGCAGTGTTACTGGGTTTTTTCCATCTGGAATTTCTCAGTAGCAGCCTGGAGTCTGGATTTGTGCCCAGCATATGCTCGCCCCCTATTAGGTACATGTGGCCTAAATATAACTGGTGAAATGTGGGTGTACACTTCTGCCAAACCCTTCAGGAAATGCAAGCGTGATGTTACAATATATGTATGTTATGTTATTTCTGGTTAGAGACATTTAATTCTCACAAAGAAGTTTACATTTCACTTGAGAAAAAAGTTAAACATAAAGTGTAAACACTAATCATTGTCCTTCGACACTCGGACTTACAATAAACCTGACGTATTTGGTTGTATATTATCCATTACTATTACACATTATTTAAGTCCGTGGGTACTCCTAAAAATCTAATACTGTGTCACTACGCGTAACTACCCTGCCGTGAGATTTGACAAAAAATATATGAATAGTTAACTTTACATATATATTTTACAATATTTAACACTTAGTAGTTTACACTAGGCACTAAATTAAATATCATCATGTAACAAAGTATCATCATCATCACCATCATCATCATCATCATCACCATCATCATCATCACCATCATCATCATCATCACCATCGTCATCATCATCATCATCATCATCACCTTCATCATCATCTTCATCATCATCATCACCATCATCACCTTCATCATCATCATCATCATCATCATCATCATCACCATCATCGTCATCATCATCATGATTGTCCCCCTGCCCGTAAGTACCCCAACTTCGTTGTGATTGAGGCAGCATACCTCTGATACATCTCTGCAAGATTTCATCTCAGTATTCCCCTCTTTCGTTCTAGTCGTATCATCTTTTCCACAAATGGGTTGTGTCAATTCTTTAGTTTTCGTCTATCTTCATGTTATCGAGTTCGATAACGGCGACCCTTTAAAATTATTATTTTTTACTAGTGTGCCCTAATATGACTCGCCAGACCGAATTTAGTTTTTAAATATTCGAACACAACTAATACAATAGAGTTGAGCGGCACAGTTAAAGGTATGTGTATAGGAAGGAGGGCTTAGGTCTCTCTTTAGGTATTTGGGGTTTTTCGGTTTGTGTATCGAGGATCTATTCTTCATAATACACAGAGGACTTGACCAAAAAAGTCATTGACTTTTGCCATTTGTATGTCTATTCAGTTTATGCTTTCACCCATTTCCCTATTTCCACAAGTCCGTAGTCTGACGTCAGTTCTATAAGGTCATTGGCGACTATTAGCAGAGGCTTCAGAAAACTGAGCCACGAGTATTTTAAGTATTTGACCACAAAAGGTTCTATTCAGCGATATCTTAAAATAAATGGTATTCACGTTTGGTTTGTCTGCGACCTTTACGTTCTCGATAAAAGGATAGTATGACATTGATGATGTAGCTATTATCACAAGTACGTCATATCTATTTAAAGGAAGGTGTAAGAGGGTAATGGATGCTTTAAACGATACTGAGGAGGAAAAGGGTTTCACATTAAATCAATTGAGAGTTGAAACGTGGGTTACGTTTAAAATCTTTTAAGCCTTTTTACTGTAATGGGGGAAAATTAAAAGGTTTAAATTAATGAGTAAACACTCAAAAAAGTAAATCCTTCTTAGTAATCTTTTTTTTTTTTTACTTTTATCGCCCTTCTCAGTTATTTGGCCAGCAACCCAACAGCAACATTACTGTAACAAAGATAAAGATCACTGTGATTTTGACAGACTTGTTAGTAGCAGCAACACAACAGCAACATTACTGTAACACAAATAAAGATCACTGTGATTTTGACAGACTTGTTAGTAGCAGCATCACAACAGCAACATTACTGTAACACAAATAAAGATCACTGTGATCTTGAGAGACTTGTTAGTAGCAGCAACATAACAGCAACATTACTGTAACACAAATAAAGATCACTGTAGTTTTGATAGACTTGTTAGTAGCAGCAACATAACAGCAACATTACTGTAACACAAATAAAGATCACTGTAGTTTTGACAGACTTGTTAGTAGCAGCAACCCAACAGCAACATTACTGTAACACAAATAAAGATCACTGTGATTTTGACAGACTTGTTAGTAGCAGCAACACAACAGCAACATTACTGTAACACAAATAAAGATCACTGTGATTTTGACAGACTTGTTAGTAGCAGCAACACAACAGCAACATTACTGTAACACAAATAAACATCACTGTAGTTTTGACAGACTTGTTAGTAGCAGCAACCCAACAGCAACATTACTGTAACACAAATAAAGATCACTGTGATTTTGACAGACTTGTTAGTAGCAGCAACACAACAGCAACATTACTGTAACACAAATAAAGATCACTGTAGTTTTGACAGACTTGTTAGTAGCAGCAACCCAACAGCAACATTACTGTAACACAAATAAAGATCACTGTGATTTTGACAGACTTGTTAGTAGCAGCAACACAACAGCAACATTACTGTAACACAAATAAAGATCACTGTTATTTTGACAGACTTGTTAGTAGCAGCAACACAACAGCAACATTACTGTAACACAAATAAAGATCACTGTTATTTTGACAGACTTGTTAGTAGCAGCAACACAACAGCAACATTACTGTAACACAAATAAAGATCACTGTGATTTTGACAGACTTGTTAGTAACAACAACACAACAGCAACATTACTGTAACACAAATAAAGATCACTGTGATTTTGACAGACTTGTTAGTAGCAGCAACACAACAGCAACATTACTGTAACACAAATAAAGATCACTGTGATTTTGACAGACTTGTTAGTAGCAGCAACACAACAGCAACATTACTGTAACACAAATAAAGATCACTGTGATTTTGACAGACTTGTTAGTAGCAGCACCCCAAAAGCAACATTACTGTAACACAAATAAAGATCACTGTGATTTTGACAGTGATGCATTATCAGAGGTACCTAATGTAACTGAGAGAGGACGGTACTTCTCTCCCAGAACCTTTTTCACCTTAGTAACAAGAAATACACGTAGGAACATCAAAGTATCGCCGTTATGACAAACACAAAAAGCATAGAGATAGTTATAAGGTCCCGTTGCGTTTACCTAAAGCGTCCTAAATACATAAAGTGGTGGTAATGAACTCAATTTTAAACACTTGCTAGTCTCAGCTGATAAATGGTCGGTACACTTTCTCTGCAATTATTCTGTGCGCGTTAATTCAATATTAGTTTAGCACCGTTCTCGCTTTGGCCCACATCCTTCGCCTTTACCCTGATATTGTAAGGTTGTGTGAAGATGAACGGTTTTGGTTGTTCACCGATTTTTTGTGTTCCTATTTTTTGACACAGCAAAACATTTCTTCTCGTAATTTTAACTTTCACTTAAGTGCTCTATCATATCACGCTAATCTGTGAAATATTTTGTATCTGTAGGTTCAGTTGTTAGTATCATAGGTACCTGTGCTTCAATATCGAGACACAGTTGTCTTTGCATATAGGAATGTGGCTTCTGTATTGTGTTTTAATCCTACAAACTTTATTGAAGCCAATTTTGATTGCATGGCCATAAATTGGCTTCCACTAAATAATCTGAATCCGAATCACCAAATTATTATCTAATTAGGTGGAGTGTAAACAATCGCCTTTTATTGGTCGTACAATTATATAGGACCACTAAAAGTCGATCATCTACACACCCTTTAACCGTTTCCACAATTTTATTGAGCAGATAACCTCACATAGTTAAATTGAACGAACAAATGAAATATTATGATAACGGCCAATCACATTCCGAACTCGGATGGCCTTGCTCGGGGCTTGCAAAGATACGAGCGTCTCGTAGATAACGATGATATAATTGAGTTTGTTTATATACATGCATATAAACACTTTCCCTTGCAAATTCATTACACGTACACTCGTAAGTTTATTAAATTTATAGGGATGCTTCCGCCTCTTTTCCGTTGTAACATTATTCATATGAAAAGTACTTTTTCTCAACTCTATATCGATCCATTAACGTACAGTAAAATTAACTTTTTTTTTAAGCTATGAATGAATGAAATGAAACGACACGCATTTCCTTATCATTTCCATCCGCCATTTTGTTTTTTTTTTGTAGTTTCTTACAAATGTTTTTTCCTTATGAGTAGTGTCATAGATGTCATCCATGCATTGTGTTGCACTAATTTTATTGAATTGTTCCCTTTTATTTTTCTACGATGTGTAGTATAGAGTCGAATAATATGGTATTATTCGACTGTATACTAATAAAGTAAATAATAAAGTACTCATAGTGTTGTTTGTGTTATAAATATTATTACAACATTATGAGGAAAACGTTGACATATTTCTACGGGTTCATACTAGATGTTTTATTGTAATTTCATTATACATAATTTGAAAATAATTAATAGTATATTTATATTCCTAACCTACCTCGGTGAAGGTAAACATCGTGAGAAAATCTGGCCTTATAATTAATATAAGACTGAAATCACCAACCCGCCTAGAGCAAGCGTAGTGATCAATGTACTCATGCCTTCTTTGTATAAGAAGAAGCATTTCCCCTGCAGTGCGGAAATATAGACTGGGAAATATAGACATGTATTTTTTTCCAGCATTTGAGCCTTACCTAGTGAGTGAGACCTCCTTGCGAAGTTTCTGGGTTCAATTCACAAGTGATAACGCGATTGAACTTTCTTAGTTAAAGCGCTACAAGGGTCTCGTGGCGCGTGGCCAAAATAAGAACTAACGTCGCTACCTTGTTTTTCAATGCATTTCATAAAACAATTTCATAAATGTTTACCGACAGCGCCCCCCTGTAAACGTATTTCGAGCACCAAAAGAGCCTTGTAGCAGTATAAACGTCAACCCAATAATATTGTTCATTGTAAAACTTGTGACAAAGAACTGCTAAAGTGTGTGGGGTGTAAACAAATATACTTTTGGACGATAGCAGGCCGAACTTTGCCACAATAAGAGGTTCCCAGTTATTTATCCTAAGTGTAGACATTCTATGAAAAGAAGACGTACAACCTTATTCTTTGTTAATTCATGGTTAAAAGTATGAGAATGGGAAACGGATTGGAGCATCAAATCAGTGACATTTTTGTCATGAAATGACGTAGAGTGGAGGAACTTTTAGGCTTAGAGAAATTTTAAAATGTTCATTTTTATGGCAAAACTGGCCCTTATTTATCTCTTTTAATTTAAGTACACACTAGAATAAAGTAAATATTTCATATATTTGATTGTGATTTCCAGAGACTGTCATGATTGCACCGACCTTCAAGGCGCGCTCGACCTCTCCAGGTACCTACAGTCCCCGGCGACTAACTGACCTGATCCTGCTAATTTATTGTGCCCTGGTACCATTCATATGCTTTGATTGTTTTATATGGTGGGTAGGGAAAGTAGTTTACTGAGGATGTCTCGAAGGAGACCTAAAGCTAGGTGGATAGATCATACGCACGCAGGCATTGTGATAATGCAATGTTTACAATTTTAGTGTCGTATATAAAGTTTAGTGTAAAGACTACAATGGCAGATCCAAACAATATGTGGGTAGTAGGTATAATCATTATCATAAATCTTTATTTATCTCATTAATATAGTGCACAGTCTTAAATAAAGAAAGGTGTCGGAGCCGGGGGTCCTGAGTTACAGATCACCCGGCCTTCTAAGAAAGGATATGTTACTTTACACAACGGTTATAGTTAACATATTATATAATAAAAGTAATAGTATAGTAAGTAGTCAGAAGCAGTGGTGGCCCAGTGGTAACGGCTGCGACTTACGAATTGTAGGTCGTGGGTTCGAACCCGAGCAGGCATTTTAGTTTGTGTAAATTATTTCATCACCACTGCTCTCAAAACGGTGAAGGAAAACATCGTGAGGAAACCGGCATGTCCTAGAACCAAAAATTCGAAGACATGTGACATCCACCAACCCGCACTGGGCCCACATAGTGGATTATGGCCAACTCCCTCTCACAGAGAGGAGGTCTGTGTCCCAGGAGTGCGAACAATTTAGGCTGATTATGTAAGTAAGTAGTACCTACTTGTAGTATTACGTGACGTAATGAATAGCAATTAAGTATACAACGTGTAACGTTAAACGCGCAAAACCTCAGACACCCCAACTGATTTTTAATTAAATTGACCTATTTCACAGAGAAAATAAGTCATTAAAAAAAATGTAAAGGTTTTATGTGCTATTTTAGTTTTACTGGCCATTCTGATCGTTTCTTGCGTCTGCGACGACGCTTTATCGAGGGAGGAGTCGTCACCGGGCCGCTGCGCCGCGCTGAAATTGGGTTGCTTGAACTATTAATAAATAGACACGGCAACGTTTTTAATGAAGATTTTTTGAAAAATGTGACCTATATTAAAAAGTGGCTCTTTTAATTCTGCTCGTTATTCTGATCAAACTATTTTCAGGTTTTGCGCATTTAACGTTACACGTTGTATAAGGTATATCTGTTCATACACGAAATCTCTTAAGGGGTCATTGTATTCATCATTATGAACAACTTTTACTATGGGGCCAAACATGAAATCGCGAAAAAAAAACAGTTGTTTCCTACATTTTGACGAGTTATGCGAACATAAATGTAGGGAACACCTGATTTTTTTTTTTGCGATTTCAAGTTTGCTCCCATAGTAAAAGTTATTCGTACTGATGAGTACAATGACCCCTTCAGATATTTCGTATATGAATAGATATACCTTATATAAGCAATCACCGGTAAGCCTGGCTAAAAGTTAGTCCGAAAATGACTTCAAAATTAATAGACAAGTCAGTTACATAAGTCTCGTTAGCTGTGGACATTTGGACTACTTTTGCCCATTATATTTTGTGCAAAATACTGATGGTTTACTACATTCAGCTAGACTTGATAATAACCCTTACTTAAAGGGTTAAATTATGAAAAAGTAATATTTATAATAAGTAGAGATAGTAAAAACTTCCTAACGGCTGCCATTAGGCGCAATTTCATTAAAACTGTACGAACTACTATACTATACTAATAGTGCAAAAACTTTTTTTTCTTTTGCGAAATAACCAAAGTTTCTAGCAATATCGACTGTGTCTATATAAATGAGCTCTATAGCTCTGAGCTTAAGTACTAAGAAGTTGGAGTATAAGCCTAGAGTTTATGAACTTCGCAGTTAGGCCAATGAATGGGAATAACTTAACAGTTATAAAGAAAAATATATTAATCCCAAAGTTAACAAGTACTTATGGTGAAATGAGGACATTTGCACGACATCAAAATACAATTTGAACTAAACATGTTTAAAATGTAATTCTGTCTCCACTAATTTCAAATAATGGACAGAAATAGAATGATGATTTCACTCTGTTTAGCGGCAATTAGGAGTATATTTTGATGATAAGGCTATGCACATACTTTAGCCAAGACTATTTTTAAAAGAAAGAAAGAAAAAGTATTTATTGCGACTCTTACAAGAAGATCACTAACTAAACTAAACACAGTCAAAAGTAAAAAACCAAAATATTTCTAAAAATAGAAACAAAAAAAAAACACAGAAAGTTTAGTTTAGACAGACTTATCGCTGTACGAATGCAATGATGGAAGCCAGATTCGCAACCAGCCTCATAATAAAAAATAAAAATGGGCTTAAAAATTATAATGAGACAAAATAGCTTCATATTTCAACAAAACAGGCTTTACACCATTTATTTTTTCATCAGTCAAACCAAATGATATCGTAATAAAAACAAATCCAACGAAAATAAAAATATGAAAATGCTGTCAACAAAATAAAATACGAAAATATTTTCATTCGCAGCTTTCCCTTTTCTATAATACTTGGAGAACTGGTTTCTATGAAATCAAAGCTTATATGGAAATTGCTTTTTCCAATTTCGGTTGTAAGTATGCTCATGTTATTAAATAAGTATATAATATGTTACTAAACATCAGATACAGGTTTATGAATTTTTATTTTATGTGTATATATAAAATGTATATGAAATATATTATTAGAATGTTAGGAACAAATCAAAGCATATGAATTTTTATCACCAAAATAGAATGTTCTATAAAGAGTACCTATATACATATAAAGTATGTCTATTCATACACGAAATCTCTTAACGGGTCATTGTATTCATCATTACGAATAACCTTTACTATGGGACCAAACTTGAAATCGCGAAAAAAATATCATCTGATCCGCACATTTATGTTCGCATAACTCGTCAAAATGTAGGGAACTGCTGATTTTTTTTTCGCGATTTTAGGTTTGGTCTCATAGTAAAAGTTGTTCGTAATGATAATTACAATGAATGACCCCTCCAGATATTTTCTTGTATGAATAGATACACCTTATATATCATAAGCATGGTAAAATGGGTTATTAAAATACTTTTATTACCTTGATTATCATAGAAGCTCTAGATAGACTTGAATTCCGTTTACCAGTGTTTTTCGTATTGGATTGAATTGATGTTAACAGTGTTGATGTTCTTTTACAGAGTTTGTTTCTATTGAATATACCAACACTGTACACAAAGTTACATTGTGAAATTTATTAAAATTAAAAGTTATTTTTACGATTACACTCAGGTGATCAGGTTCACACAGTTTAGCGATTGAAATAGCTCTCATTTGACTAAGTTTGACCATGAATAAGTAGATCAGTCAATTTCACAATTTTTCTTTGTTGACAATGTCAGGAAATTCAATAAGAACCAACTGTACTTAATGTACTCGTATTTAATGTAAACTTGTTATACTAATTCGATATTTGAATGCCGTGTGCGGTGTGCCTTAACAAATTATATTTATTTGGGTTTGATGTTTTCTTTTGAAATTAACCACTTGATGTTGTATTTTTTTAAATACGTTTTGTACATTACTAAACACACTACACTCTATTGTTTATAAATTGTACTTTTTGAAACGTTACTTCGCTCATCATCTTTTCAGAGGTTAACCAATTGTAATTCACTGCATTTGAAAATTCATAAAAATGTGCCTTTTTTTTCAAATTAAGTATAACATAATCTGTTACAGATTTGCAAATTGTGGTTCGCTTCATCTCAAAATTCATAAAAGTTATTGCCATTTTTCTCAAAATAAGTAATCTCAAAAAATATACAAAAGTCCTTAAAAGGATAAAATAAACGCTGATCCATATGAAAACGTTTATAAGAAAAGTTCTTTTACGAGTGTCGACAATCATATCCAAAATAACCATAAAAAGAGGGGAAAGCCGTAAAACGGGCATTAGTCCCTTCACGGTTTCGCTGACGATGCGAAATTTCGGACAGGCTAGGCGGATAGAACACACACATTTGCATAACGTTGTCATCCTTATTATTAGAGTAGTTGGGCCTTTTATGCCAGTCATGTTTATTGGCGCGTAAGATTTTTGGATTATGATATTTGTATAAGTGACATTACTATTTGGATAAGTGATCACGGAATTACTCTATATACTCTTTTATTATAGGCAGGCACTATTGTGGAAGCTGATGACCTCTCTCAGTTTCGCTTTTAAAAAATTATGAGTTACAAAGAATCTAATTCAAAATAATGCCTTCCAATACTTTAATATTAGGAGCATAACATCTCCTGTGAAGTAAAACATCCCTATAAACATTTTATAGGTAGACAAGTAGATACATAAAAATGACGTACCAGTAGATACAATATTTTCATAACAAACCAGCATAAAATTATGGACGCCTCCAACATTATAGGAAACTCAAAAGCACAACTTTCCACTGGATAAAAACTTTATGCATATTCCTGAAAGTCACGTACAAAACCTGTTCGCGTTAACATTTCCTATGAATATAAAATTTTCTTACGACATCGTCACATTAGCGTGACAACCCTGTAATCTGGAAGTTTGCGCACACGCCGCGTGTGGCCTCTGCCTTACGTGTAACGTGTTAAATGTGTAAATATTGCGTCACATCGTGATAATGATAAAACCATGCACTTCCTGGCTCAGTGGTCTTAGAATATAAATATGAATACACGAGTAGCTACTTGCATGAATATTTTATCAAGTTAGCGTATTTATATTTTACACGTTAGCTGTCCGGCCGTGCGATTCTGTTACCATCTCACCGTGAAAGCTTGGGTGAAGTGAGCGTGGAGTGAGCTGTCATTAGGGATTAACACTATTGACACTGCTCACTTCAAGCTCACTTCACTTATGATTTCACGGTGAGATTTTTATAGAACCGACCGGCAGTTCTCCATCGATGAAATAGTTAAACAATCACCGTGAATATTATGATGTTTATAACAGTGAAAGCGTTGGAAATTGTAGTAACACAATTAAACTTGTGTACTGATATTGAATAGGTATTCACCTAGAGGGTAAAGCATTGTCTTATGCCACGGGCGCTATATTGAATCTTGAGCGTAACGAAGGATTCTAGCCTTAACTTTAGACTTCTTCGCTGCACTTCGGAGTTAACACTAGAATCCTAAGTACAGCGAGGAATTCAAGCTCGCCCATGACGAAAACACCTTTATCCTAGAGGAGAATGCTCCATTTTTAACACATTCTGCGAAATAATAAAAAGCAATTCGATTTTCGAATATCCTTTTTTTTTGTAAAGATTTCATACCAATTTTTAGTTGAGGTTCCAAATTCAAATCACATCACTGACCAGCACGTTATAAAGACTAAAAATTAGATATGTAATTTATTTCAATACATGACTAAAAGTATTCAGTTATTGACTTAAAAACGCTCTAATGTACATATTCATACGTCTACTAAAAACAATAAAGATAAGAAAAATATCGTCAACAAACACAACGTAACAAACTGATAGCCTCAACTACCTTGAGATTCTGTAACCCTGGTACAAATATATAGTTAGTTCCATGGCATCCCACATTCTGGCGATGACAGACATACTACCACTTACATGAAATCATCAATGTAACCATTAACCTGACTTCTATTCGTGATTTGTTTATTTAATGACACATTTAGGAGGATGTCATGTCTTTTATTCGTGTCATTTATGTTTTTGAAGACAATTTTCCTGGTTAAGATTTTAGTACCGAAAAATGTATAAAAAGTATTTTTTTGTTATTTTATACATTAACCGTTATGGTATTTGCTGGGCAAATGCCTCCCCTACTCTTTTTCCACCTCTCTCTGTCCAGAGCTGCCAAGGATCTGTAAGAAGTATTACAGTATAACCAACATATTATAAAAGCCTAATAATCTAGTTTATTGCTGCCTCCTTGGCGTAAGCGCTTTTATAAGGTCATGGATTCGATTCCTAGGTCTAGCAAAGTGTAATTTAGTTTTTCCATCAGGAATTTTTCATTAGTAGCCCGGAGTGGGTGAGTGTAGTATGGACAACAAAGGAGATAAGTAACCAGGGTCGTCGGATTTTATTTAAATTATTATTCAAGGATTTTTTAATTTCATAAATAGAACACAAAGCGTTCATTTCATTATCATTTCACCGAAAGACGTCCACTCCTGGACATAGGCCTCCCCCAAGCACCTCCACTTCGACCGGTTTTGTGCTTCCCGCATCCAACGGGCTCCTGCGGCCTTCACAAGGTCATCGGTTCACCTTGTGGGAGGCCTAAGAGTTAGTTTATCAAATTGAATTTCATTCGAAAACATCCATCAGTTTTTTTTTTTATTGCTGATTGGGCACGCTCTTGACTTCGATCACGCCTGATGGAAAGCGATGCCTAAGGCACTGGAACTCCCACGCATCGACGAAACGCAGCGGGCTACTTGACGCTGGACTCGGCTGGGAGGGTGGTCGCAAACCACTGTGTGACTGTCCAGGACGCGCCGAGCGCTCGATTCAGTTGAGTAACTGGCGCAACAAACTGCGCTAAACGAGGAGGCTTCTTCATGCATCGCTAAAAGTAAACTTCATCTAAATCCGACGGTCCTGGTTCATCATCTGCCTAGCCTTTTTCCCAACTATGTTGGGGTCGGCTTCCAGTCTAACCGGATGCAGCTGAATACCAGTATTTTACATGGAGCGACTGCCTATCTGACCTCCACAACCCAGTTACTGTGTAATACGATACCCCTAGGTAAGACTGGTTGTCAGACTTTCGGGCTTCTGACTACCTGTAACGACTGTCAAAGATCTACGAATGACAGCCGGGACCAACGGCTTAACGTGCTTTCCGAGGCACGGAGGGGTCTCGGTATGTAAAGATGGTCACCCATCCACAGACCAACCGCGGCAAGCGTAGCTTAACCTGATCGATCGATCTGTGTTTTAGCCACGGGCCCCGACGGTCCTGGTTACTTATCTCTTTTGGTGACTTACCTACGGTTATACATAGGTACAACTCTGCCTTACCCTTCGGGAATTACAGGTTATTATGTGTTATTTAATCGATCTTTTCGGAAATGCAGTTTCGTTCTACGTGAAGTAAATTATTCATTGTTAATGAGAGACACTTCATGACGTTGTGGAATCAATTAACCTTTGAGTTAGGTATTTCCTTTCAAGGTGAAGGCTCTCTGTTGTAAACTTTGTATAATCAAGGATATGAATTACGTGTTTATGCAAAATGCGCGATAAATGGCTTATTGGATTTATTTAGATGACGATTGTATTTGCGCCGTTGCTGAGCGATTCATTATTCCAGTTTGGATCGCTCCTTGTTATATGGGCTAGCGATATTAAATTTGGATATGGAGTTTTGCCGCGGTTGGTCTGTGGATAGGTGACCATCTTTACATACCGAGATCCCTCCGTGCCTCGGAAAGCACGTTAAGCCGTTGGTCCCGGCTGTCATTCGTAGATCTTTGACAGTCGTTACGGGTAGTCAGAACCCCGAAAGTCTGACAGCCAGTCTTACCTAGGGGTATCGTATTACCCAGTAACTGGGTTGTGGAGGTCAGATAGGCAGTCGCTCCATGTAAAATACTGGTATTCAGTTGCATCCGGTTAGACTGGAAGCCGACCTCAACATAGTTGGGAAAAGGCTAGGCAAATGATGATGATGATGGAGTTTTGTCTATAAATACTCTTTTAAGAAGTACCTAATTAAGACCTAAAATTTATAGGATTAGCGTACTATCCACATGAATATAAAGAAAGAAAGAAAAGAAGAAAGGAAAATGCGTTTATTGGCATTACAGCAAAATAAATAGGTAATAATACTAGCTTAAAATAAGTAATACTAGCTTTTGTCCCCACTTCGTTCGCGTTATTTATTTTTGCTGTTTGGTCAAGTCCTGAGGATCTTAGTATCTTGTTAAATAGCCTATAGGTAACCTTCTTCACAAATTGGGTTATCAAATACAAAAATAATTTTTTCAAATCTGACCGGCAAGTCGGATTCGGGAATCAAAAAAGATTTGAAAAAGGACCATGCACATGTATCCAACCATCTCAAACCTAGCCCTTGTCCGTATAATATCACACTAATATTATAAAGGCGAAAGTTTGTGAGTGTGTGTTTGTATGTTTGTTACTTCTTCACGCTTAAACGGCTGGACCAATTTTGATGAAATTTGACAGACAGATAGTTTATAACCAGGATTAACACATAGGATAATTTTTATCCCGATATTCCCACGGGATCGAAACTTACGCGGCTGGAACCGCAGGCCGCTGCTAGTACTGTAATAATATCCAGTTACAACCTTCGTACATAGTGATACTATATTGAAAACTGTTACGTAACCCTTACGAGTCTAATTAAAATGAAAGCCGAGAAAAAGGACATTATTATAATAATGAATTCACGTTGTTTTTGCTGTACTCCTTTTACCTATTTTTTCTTGTAAGCGGAGATTTTTAGTGAATAGTTAAACCGCCCTGTGTTTTTCTTTTGTATATTAAAAGTTTAAAAAATATTGTGTTCGGAAACTCAAACTTAATGTTTAGATTACTTTTTAAAGCATTTAAATTCGGTCTTTGAACAGTTAGGATTGAGAAGGGAGGCAGTTTGGGTTTTGACTGTGAATGTGGATTGCTGTAAGAATAGGAGAAGACCAAAGAAACGATGTCTGGATGAAGGGTTCTGGGTATGACTGGGGATGGCTGCAAGAGTAGGAGAAGACCAAAGAAAGATGGATGGATAGAGGGGTTTGGGTATGATTGTGGATGGCTATAAGAGTAGGGGAAGACTGAAGAAAGGATGGATGGACTATGTGAAAGATGATTTGGCTTGAAAGAGGGTGAACCGAAATGACAACTAATAGAGAAGCATGGAAGAAAAAGACTTGTTGCGCCGATCCCAAATAAATCGTGATAAGGGCAAGAGAATAATAAAGATAATGAAGATCAGTTAGAATAAAATAGTATTAAGGCACATTATTCCCTTATTAAAAATAAAAAATAATAAAATTGGTTTATTTCAAGTATCACAAGACTCATAATTATATGCGATAGCAGCAATCGCGGTTGTTTTACTGGTATTTATTGAAGAGTTCCGTTGTCTGTCTCCGAAACTAATCACAAGATCTGTACGACATTTAAATGGGAACATTTCGGGATAAACTTCTATCGAACAAAAAAAATAATTTTGCAAATCCGACCATATATGACGGAGTTATGCCCGAACATACATAAAAAAAAAAATAGAAACCTCCGAATTGATAACCTCCTCCTTTTTGAAGTCGGTTAAAAAACCCACTAACACTTTGTCCGACCTGGGAATCGAACGAAGGCCCTCATGCTCAGTAGTATCGTTTGCGACGAGTAGACCAACAGGTAGTTGGTTAACGGTAATTTAGTTTGTAAATAAAGAGGTACAATAACTAACAATTTATGCATGAATTTGGCAGCCTGTCATTTCAGAGTGTATTAAAATTTAATAAACTTTTACCTCACAACGTTTATGTCAAAAGTTTTATCAGAACGCATTAAAACTCTGTTGAGCTAAATTCTCTGGAGAGTGACATTTTTTAATCATTGACATTAATTAATCATTGTTTTCAATGTAGCCTATAGTCTGTCATACGACGAGACGTAGAAGGTGACTTCGTCGGTGACGATACGGACAGATAATTTTTGACACTAGATAAAAAATGAAGTAAAGACGTACCTAATCGGAACAAATAAAAGAACAGGGCATCAAAAAAATTGTCAGCTCCTCGTAATCGTCGCTTACATCTCGTACCACGGCTAACTTTCATTGAGTTTCACTGAGCGCCTTTTGCGCGTCAAACACATTTTTCCTGGTGTAAATCTGAGCAGCGTAATGGGAAAAGTTGTAACAAGTATTCCGAACATATTATGTGCCATTAATATTCTGACGAGTCTCCGACGTTGGCAACCCTATAAAAGTTCAATGAACGAACATGGCGGTAGCTTATAATTTTAATATTTACGTGTTATTGCGTTCTTGCGTGGCAGGGTGAGTTGTTGAGATAAAATTGCAGGGCTGAATCTTTGCCCATGACGAATAGAGAAAACTTGCTAAAAGATTTAGACCAAAATTTTGTAAAGAGAGAAAGAAACGAATCTATATTTTTTATTTAATAAAAAAGGAAAAAAGAGTTGGTACTGTGAACCCATTCCACAAAACTCAGCCTTTATAGTCGGAACTTTTATGTTGAAAGATGAACATTCGTGTAAAAGGATTTTTGTGTCGCTTTCACAAATCAATCTGAAACTTTCAGCACGTGTGACGAACGTGATACGTGCTGAAAGAACGCCTTTGGCAGAAATGGTCGCCTGTAACTGTCCCAGCAATTATGGCACAAGTTCGAGATATTTATTAAACACGATGACTTTACAAAAATGTTTAAAAAAAAACACGTTTATTTACTACAAAAATGTATTTGTTTATCCAATTATAAAATCAATTCGGCCATAAATAAATACAAGTTTTCCGAAGGCTAAATTTTCCGGTTATTCGCTATAAATTAAAGAATTATTATATTTACTCAACTCAACTCTATCTTCTTAAAGCTGTAAGTAAATAATCTGAGACGAGACACGCAGACGCTTCCCAGCTGTATTCGGAAAATAAAAGGTTCAATTTTTCACCTTTTGTGGGCAAAGAAATATAAAAAAAGGATTTTTTACAAATGGAAACGTTCCCTTTTTGAGCAGTCTATTGTTTGTACAGGGCGAGGAAATGTTTTCTGGGGGAAGCAAAAAACCCTTTTTGTTCACCACTTAGCTGTGAATGGGCCTAAATGGCTGGAATTTATGATTTATTCGTTGTTTAAGGATTAAGCAAGTAA
Organism: Eremobia ochroleuca; assembly: GCA_949629135.1. NCBI lineage: Eukaryota > Metazoa > Arthropoda > Insecta > Lepidoptera > Noctuidae > Eremobia > Eremobia ochroleuca. The sequence continues at coordinate 16,782,991 of OX451389.1, forward strand.
TGTGTTACATTGAAGTGTCAAAGCGCTACCCAGTGTCGTAGCGAGACGTTTGTCAGACCCTCTTCATCGTGAAGACAGCAACTAAAACAATAAATGTTATTCCATTTCTCTTAGTAGGTATTTCAATAATCATCAGAAAACAATAATAATAATTGACAACCCTGTAAATTGTAGACAGGGTGTGAGAAAAAGATCGTCTGACATTTTTCAGAAATCGATTTAGTGTCGAGTAAATAAATAAGTTCCCTCTTACAGAGAGGAGGCTTGTGTACCAGTAACGGAAACAAATGTTTTTATTTTCACTTTTTATTCATAATGATCTTCTCAGTAGCAGCCAGGAGTCTGGATTTGTGCCCAGTTGATGGTAACAGGCTCGCCCCGTATTACATGACACTTAAACATAGCTGGTAAAATGTCGGTGTACTATAGCTACACCGACATTTACATTTTTCTACTTTCCGTGCCTCGGAAAGTACGTTAAGCCGTTGGTCCCGGCTGTCATTCGTAGATCTTTGACAGTCGTTACGGGTAGTCAGAAGCCCGAAAGTCTGCCAACCTGTCTCACCTAGAGGTATCGTATTACCCAGTAACTAGGTTGTGGAGGTCAGAAAGGCAGTCGTTCCATGTAAAATACTGGTATTCAGCTGCATCCGGTTAGACTGGAAGCCGACCCCAACATAGTTGGGAAAAGGCTAGGCAGATGATGATGATGATGACTATAGCTACACCTCTGTCTAACCGCTCGAGAATTACAGGCGTGATGTTATAATAATAATAATGAGTGAGGGTGTGTGAGTGTGTGTGTATGTGTGTGTGTTATGTGGGTATGTAAATTATTAAGGTCGAGGATATCCATGTTCTCTTGCAACTAGCAAGAGATGAATGTTGTAGATGGCGGGTAACAGTAAAGCCTTACAAAATACTGATAAAGAAAGAAATCAAAATGGAAAAAACTTGTTACAATATTTCCCTCTCAATAAAATTCTCTCTTTATTTGCATTCGTATAACTCAAGAACGCAAATGTGTTGGTGTAGTCGATAACGCACTTGTACGAAGTCTGTCGCGCCTGACTGCGGAGCGCAGACAAAAGAGTCAGTTTAACTTAAAAGCCCCATTGTACCAGTATTGTTTGGCCCGAGCCACTAAAAGCACGGTAATCGAAGGTCTGACCTTTTTCTACTATTTATTGCGAAAATTAAAACGATTGTGTGAACAGGTTTTAATTTACGAAGTCTTTATCCGTAGGCCGGAGGGATCAAGTCAGTGCGTAAATGGTGGATGGTAGAGAACATTTTCTGTTGACGACAGTGTATTTAAATATTGACTGCCCCGTGGGTCTTGTGGTCGCAAGCGCGACTGCTAAGCGTGGGGTCCTGGGTTGATTCCTGGGTCGTTCAACAGTGTGCTTGGGTTTTCCATTGGGAATGTCTTATTGTTAGCAGCAACCCGGAGTTTCGAAATTGGCGGTGTGAAACCCACGTGTCTCGGTTCCTGCACCTGATCTCTCTCCGGTCGTGTCGGATTGCCGTCCCATCGGACAATGAGAGTGAGGGAAGAGGGAGTGCACTTGTGTCTGCGCACACATTTGTGCATTATAATATCTCCCGCGCCGAAGGCTGGTCTCCACTGAGATGGGCCGCCATGGCCGAAATTCGGTCCTCCAGACGAATTATTTAAATACTAGCTTCTGCCCGCGGCTTCGCCCGCGTAAAAAGTAACTTACAACTACTATCCCAAGAGAACACATTACCGGGATAAAAAGTATCCTGTGTAAATGGTCTATCTATGTGCCAATTTTCATCCAAATCAGTTCAGCGGCTTACACGTGATTGAGTAACAAACATCCAAAAATCTTCGCAAACTTTCACATTTATAATGTTAAGGACTGATTTTACCAAAGTCAAATACATTTCATTCGTGGGATAAAATTGACGTCTGACATTTTTTTTTTTTTTTTTTTTTTTATTCTAGGTATAAAAGTTTGGTGGAATGCGCTCTTAGTAGGATGAATGTTTCTGTGTGGAATTCAATACTTAACGATTATTATTGAGGGAGTATATTTTTTTCGAATCGTAAGTTCTCAAAGGCAGCTAGGCCTTGTGGCTTTTTAATTCAGTGAGGAAGGAAGCTAATGGCTCGTGTTTACCCTGTGCTATGGGAAATTTCGAGATCTTCCTAGAATTTGAAGCTCGCCAAATTCTCCGACACATTCTTTATGTTTCCCGGTATACCTAAGGCTATCTCAGCAGATGTGAATGATATTGGTAAACAGACTCATTTATAAAACGATCATAAAAGTCTACCTGCACGAGTGTGTGTAGGTAGTATTCGCAGATTTCCATTTTTATTGAAATATAAAAATAACACCTGTTATTTACCGAGATTTCCACAGAAATATACAAAATGTTATCTGCCTAATTGACACTGTCTGTTTATTGTACTCTTTATGTTTTGGAGGCGTATAGAAATTACTGAGAGATATCAGAGCGTTGAATGGCGGCGATAAAAATAGCAACCACATGCGATCCTACGCCAGATGCCCTGTGACCTTACTCTCGACGGCTCGGCCCGTTTTATAACCAACATATGCACCACTATAAATATTGGCAGCGTTTCCCGTCTTTTACACTACATTAACATTTAGAACAAAATGACCATTGTCTTTTTGACAACGACAACCTTGAACGAGTTACTGCCGTGCGATTCTGTAACCATCTCACCGTGAAAGTTTGGGTGAAGTGAGCGTGGAGTGAGCTGTCATTCGCTACGGATTAACACTATTAAGTGCTCACTTCACTTATGATTTCACGGTGAGATTTTTACAGAATCGACCGGCTGATGTCAAACTGTGATTTGCGATTGTTGAAGCGTTACTGTAATATTAGTCTTTGGCTAGGTATCGAGTATTCTGAGTATCATTACCTTCCTGTATGAATCAGTTTAACGATTGACGTCTAGTCTAATGGAATGTGTTGATGAAGCCATTGTCGCTAGATGGATACCATACAACGTTAATTAATCGATTTGTGTCGAGAACGTTGTGGTCAACTCTACGATCAGTGAACTTTCCTTACACTTGGAGCTATTAAAGGACGTTATAGGGTTGGGTTGAGGAGGGGCCCGTGGCTAAATAATAACAGCCGCACAGGTCGATCGAACAGGTTAAGCTACGCTTGCCGCGGTTGGTCTGTAGATGGGTGACCATCTTCACATACCGAGACCCCTCCGTGCCTCGGAAAGCACGTTAAGCCGTTGGTCCCGGCTGTCATTTGTGGATCTTTGACAGTCGTTACGGGTAGTCAGAAGCCCGAAAGTCTGACAACCAGTCTTACCAAGGAGTATCGTATTACCCAGTGACTGGGTTGTGGAGGTCAGACAGGCAGTCGCTCCATGTAAAATACTGGTATTCAGCTGCATTCGGTTAGACTGGAAGCTGACGCCAACATAGTTGAGAAAAGGCTAGGCAGATGATGATAGGGTTGGGTTGAGCTGGTGAAAGCCAAATAAAGGCTGTTGGGCAAAACAATAATATTGACAAAGGGGACAGACAACTTAATGTCGAAATAGAGATGATAAAAGATTAAGGTCAAGGCCTTAAGGCGACGATCAATGTCAGAAACCTCGTGGTTAACGGTGACACGGTTGGAAAAGGGCGAAGGAAATGATGATCATAATTATTAACGATAGACCGCGGCCCGCGGGTGAGGATGTCGGGACAAAAAGTATATCATGTCCTGATCCAGGTCATAGTCTACCCATGTGCCAAATTTCATACAAATCTGTTTAGCCGTTTTAGCGTGAACGTGTAACAAACAAACAAACATAAAAAAAACTCAAATCTTTTCTCTTTATAATATTAGTTCAGATAGACCCATGTTTGAAGTCGGGTCCTGTTTCTTTATGTGCCAAAACTCTTTTGCTACAGTTTATAGTAATACTGTGACTGGTAGTGAACCGTCAGCTAGTTAATTATTCATCAGAGCTGAATATTGAATAGAGTTCGTTTGCGCGCAATATTTTGGTTTTATTCATCCGTTGTACAATGAAATGCTATTCCGGACTTTTGAATATTCAAATTTTTTCGTAGTTTTCTGATGCTTATGGATTTAAGAACAAAGGATTTTTTTAGGCCGCAACTGGCATACCGGCAATGTAGATCACTGAACAAAAATATGTTATTTTTAATTATTTTTGGGAAAAAATTACTGGGCTCTATGTAAATGACGACAAGCTACAAGATGAGCCACTATAACGCTTTGACAAATCGGACCAATCGGACGTCAGAAATAAAGTAAGAGTCATTCAGTAGATAAAAAAGTTTAGTCATGTACCTATGCTTCTTGTTGTCTTGAAAATCGCATACTACTAAGGATATGTTTCCAAGTAGTAACATACCCATAAACCTCTCATGACTCTGATGATGATAAACGCAGAAAACAACGAAGGCTTTTCTCCCTTAAATTATGAGGAAAAGTATTAATCCTGCCGTATATCACTGAAAATACAACTATGATTAAAGTGTACGCGGCCGAGATGATTATTTATACGTTCATTCATCACATTTTTCTTTCTTAACTCAGTGTAGCAACGATATGTTTACACCTTACCACCGCTACGCGATTTTGACACGTGTTTACATGTTTTTGAGCTCAATTTTTCGTGAATTCATGCTCACTTACGATATTTTGACGCTGCTAATTTATACATTTTGTGTATCTCATTTTATCCCAATTTGATAATCAATTCTGATATATTGCTTTCGTAATATGCATAGGTAGCTAATTTAAGAAGACGGAGAGATTTCGGTAGCTATATTTAGACAGATGGAAACACATTAAATCACAAATAGGTGATGAATGACGTGACTTTTAGACGTGAAATAGCGCCGCGTTTTGGCCTTTAGACCAACTGACGGCAATCAGATGAAACGTTATTATTTGACCACATGTTTGTCGGCCACATCTGAGACCCGAAAATGGACTAGAGGCATTTTATGTGAATGAAACCATAAACAACCAAAAACATTTTTTTTCCTAACTAAGTATTGCTGTCCCTTTTCTGAGCAAAGGCCTCCCCAAATTTTTCCAGAAAAAATAGTAAACTAATTTAATTAAAAACTGTGGCAACAATCGAAATTCACAGGTTGTCCTTAAAATCTAAACTGTAACAAAACTCAAATAGAAAACACAAATAATAATAATAAAACTTTTAATATTTTTTCAGCACAAACAAACTATAACCGAGAACAATAAAACTAAATCATTGATGCCTAACAACTTACATAATAAAAATACGAAATATACAACTGTAGGTATATCGCTTAAGCATCGTCTAGTCATTACGAGACCGACAGACAGAAATAGCGACTCTATTCGGGAGCCACAGATGTGTGTCAACACGGGACTATTTTGACCGTCTATATTATTCATAACGAAAATTAAGGGCTCTGTGTTCTCATAGAGATAAAGGTAGCTGTTTCAAAATAAAAACATTTTTAAAACAAAAGTCACAACTTTTAGGTGTCAACTAATCGGCCTAGCCTTTTCACAACTAAGTTAGGCACGGCTTCCAGTCTAACCGGATTTAGCTGAATAACAGTTTTTGTATAACCCGGTTACTGGGTAACACGATACCTTTGTTAAGACTAGGTGTCAGATTTTCGGTTTTCTGACTACCCGTAACGACAATCAAAGATCTACGAATCACAGTTGGGACTAATGGCTTCACGTGCTTTCTGAGCCAATAATAATAATGTGAATTGGCAAAATAAATGAACTGCCTTATACATAATATCAGCACTTGATAAAAATACAGACACTTTGTATGTTATTTTGTATAGATACAGGCTGTATTAATAAATGCTAGATGACATTTTTTTAGCTAGAAGTTGTAATCATTAAAACTTTCCTTCTAGAACTTTTGGAAATGAATAATAATAAATACAACTTTTGATAATGACAAAATTCAAAACGAATGTTTTGTGGAAAAATGAAACTCGTTAGTTCTGAGAGTTTCCTTTAATTATTCAATAACTTTGTACCTTTCTGTTACCTACATTTATAGGAATTGACACTATTTCACTAAATTATTTTAACGCCAGTAATAGCCTGCGATAAAGTTTATCAATTAATTTATTATCTAGGTAATTGAACTAAATTGTTCATTAGAAGTTATAACTATTGTACTGATAACAGTCACTTACTATTTCAATAGGCTTATTATTCGATTCACACAAATTTACATGCCCGAAAAGTGCGAATCGTCACTTTTAAATAATTTGATATTTTTTATCGGCGACTCCCACGAAAAGTACGAATCGTCTCTTTTAAATAATATTATTTTTCAGTAGGCGACTTGCACGAATTGGAACATTTTGAATTTTATGCAATAACGTATAGAAAAAAAGGACTCTAAGCACGCAGAAGTGATAAGAGTTAAATATAAGTATTATAAAACGTATACGTTTTTTCCTAACTTCATTGCATACAATTTAAAATGTGCCAATTCGTGCGAGTCGCCTTTATAAGAAATAATATTGTTTAAAAGTGACAATTCGCCCGTTTTGGGCAAGTAAATTCATGCGAATCAACTAATAAGCCTTTCAATAATATCAATCGTAACGAATATAATGATAACACCTTAGAAGGCAAAATAGGTATGTTATTTCTATCTCTATTCGTACTGGGTATGGTGGGGTACAATCAACTCGGGGTGAGACGGGAATTTGCACTAGTGTCGTACGTGGTGAAACTGCTCCGAGGCATAGAGCACAACCCGAGAGTGCTGCAGCGGTTGCACTTGAGCGTACCCGACCGTTATGTGTGGAGACGACGGCCCCCGCCACTGCTGGTCGTACCATCAGCCAGGACCAACTTGCTGGCCAAAACCCCTCTGACTCGAGCAATTCGCATCATCAATTATATTCAGGTCGAAATTGATATATTTACATGTCACTGGGGTGAATTCGCAAAAGTGCTATTGTTCACAATATGTTATAAACAATGATATTTATTTTTAATTATGTGTGCGTGACTTGGCTATCGCATTAGGTTTAGACCTGTAATGATAGTTTTAAGGCATTTAAATAAATAAATAAATAAAATAAAAAAATAAAATTTATCTATACGGGGTATCCGAAAAGTCATTGATTACCTTTTACCTGCTGATAGTCCACATTGAGATCTGCAAACCTTCTGTACTAATGAGTTTGTTTGAACGCGCTAATCTCTAGAACTTACTTACACGTCGGATCTGAAAAATTCTTTTTGCATTTGATAGCGCAGTTCTCGAGGAAGGCACAACAACATCACGCTAAGACCCTTACGTGCTAAGCAAAATGAAAAAGTCAGAAAGGTCGCTAAACGAAAACGAAGTAATAGCGCGGGCAGGCGATGCGATGCGACGCGGTGGGAGGGGGAACAAGAAATTTCACGCGGACGAATTCGCGAGCAGAGGCTAGTATTATAATATTTAGCAACTAGCGAACCGCCCATGCTTCGAAGGTTTTTACGACTTATTAACACATGTTATACATAGAGATTTCTTTCGAGGCTAAGTAATAAGAGCCGCACGGGTCGATCGATCAGGTTAAGCTACGCTTGCCGCGGTTGGTTCGTGGATGGGTGACCATCCACGGACCATATAATATAATATGCATTATATTCAGCGGTACAAATACTTAGATTAACCACACGATATTCTACCTCAAATACGTATTTAGATTAATATATACATATTTATCTAAACTAAGAATATTCCTCAATTTCTCTTTTGTTATTGTTAAATGAAAATTGTGTTAGAGCCGTTAATTAGTAGATTCGTTAAGCATAAACAATAGAAGTAATTAAACAAGATGAACTCTTTTGGAGTTCAGAAATACTTAGTCAGGAACTGTCGCAAAAGGTTTCATGAGGTCGCCGAAAGACTTATAGGCAAGATAAGTTTAATTAAAATCAATTACTTCTGATCTGTCTCCACTACAGTACTCGTTGAACGATTCATTCTTATTTATTTCTAACTTTAAACTTACATGAACCTTGTGTTTTAACACAAAATTATTATTATGTATATTATTTATTAACAAAGTTTTTTTTTAGCCATTAATATCCTACTGGTGGGCAAAGGCCTCCCTACTCTCCTTCCACCTCTCTCTGTCTTTAAAAAACTTTTTTAGGTTTTGTTTATTGACATATGCCACTATTGTTTCCATCTCTAAAGAGATATTTTCCTATAGAAAATACAAGTCATATTCCAATAAAACCATGGTTTTCCAACCGCAGATCGGTAAATACTCTAGCGAATGGTTAAACACGCCAAATTACTTCACCGAGAACATGTCCATTTCAATTCAACCGATATCGCGCAATACATAAAGAGATATTTGTAATCTGACCGCACCGTATCGCGCCGCATCGCGCCGCATCGCTCTGCTCCACACCGCGATGTCGCCTCCACAAATGAGCCCATAATGTGCGCCTCTTTTATTACACTTCATTATCTGTCCAGTTATTTTTCCATTAACGATTCCCTTAATGCGACCAATAAATTCAACCTGTCACAATTGTTAAAGGAACCTTTACGAGATATAAAATGATATCAATTTTTCAAATACCTATCCATATTTTATTAACCTCACAAAGATATAAATGTGATCACTAATCGGATGCCGACAAAAATAATAACCATTCTGCGTAAGCTGGATGCCAAATTGAATAATATCTCAATACAAACGAGATTGCATTTATTATCATATTTATAGGACGCCCTTTTTTAATATGACCGGATGTGATATTCAATCTGGGACAAGTACGACTGTTTGTAGCGTAACCTTAATCGTAAAAGGAACAGATCAGCCGCGAGAGATCGTGGCATCACGTAGGGACATGAGTCACGTCATGTGTCAACAAACAGGCGTCACTCCTGAGGTCACAACACCTGAACACTTGGCAGAGTGACAAGTTGCATAACCGACGAGCGTTAGCCGCGAAAACAGGAAACACAGACTATTTAAGTAACCATTATTAACCTCAACACAAATATACGAACCAATCTCTACGGGCACGCGGCACGTGATTCATCTTGTTTGTTTTTTTGTTTCAGGTAAGTTGACTACCACTCTATTGCCAACGCTTCAGAGAAATGGGAAGGTAAAAGGTCAAATACTATGTAAGTATATCAGAAAATATTTGTGTTCTGAAAAACAGGGGTGTTAAAAGTATGTTTCTCTATAAAAACTGTCAGACTTCAAACTAATTCGTAAGTAGTTTTTAATGAGCATCATTCTAGAGTGGGTACAGGCTTTTCACAACAAAAGTTTATAGGCAAAGCCAAGGCCAATGTCGGATTATCTCCATAGCAACAGAAAAAAATTGTCTTTGAAGCTCTGGTTTCGCAACTGAAATTTTATACCCTTCTAATTCAATATTGTTTTAAGGATTTCGTTCTAAAAAAATGGACTGTGGGAGGAAAAGCTCTTTCCTCAGTTTGATTTTATATTTTGTTAAATAACTGCTCTTGGGAAAGTGTAGCCTATACTGTAGCCTAGTAGTATATATAAGAAAATCTTAGGAGGTACTAATTTCAGAACGTTTTAATAACAGAAGAACAAAAAGAAAATTCTTAAGTGACCCTGTTTTTTTTTTTTCCTAAATATAATTGGAACAGGTAGGTCTTAGACCTAGGAGTTCAGATTTAAAGATGATACTTACTTTTAGAAAGATTTTAACAATCTTAGATTTATATACAGATGTTGATTTCCAGTATCGTGTTGCCCAGTAACTGGGTTGTGGAGGTCAGATAGGCAGTCACTCCATGTAAAATACTGGTTTTCAGCTGCATCTGATTAGACTGGAAGCCGACCCCAACATAGTTAGGAAAAGACTAGACAGATGAGGCAGTTTATTTCCACACTCGCCGCAATTGCATTTTACAAAAATCGTATCTAAAATCAGATATGTTTGAACACTAGCAGGTAGACGTACTGAAATATCACAAGTTTACCTTTGAGTGTGGAATTTGATACGTGTGATGCGAACGGTATACCTCGTTTATTTTTTCGCCGAAAAAGGGATATTTTTTTGTGAACACGATCCCGTAGGCAAGTACTTTGAAATATGAAGCACGGGAATAAAAGTTGCGGGAATATCAAAAGTGCTATCATTTCGAGCTACACTATGTCAATTGCATTCGTATTAAACCTTACGTTTTTGCATTCATACCAGCCTGGAAACTGTTGAAAGTATAATTTCCTCTGCCCATTTTTATTATAGACATCAGTATTTACATAGCCTTACATAGCCTTGTTATTGCCACCTTGCTTATCCCTCAGTTGCCTTTAACGACATCAATGTGGTGTCTTAAGGGTTTTTACATGCCGACGGTGATGATTCACTGCGATACCTTGCGATCGCAGTTTAGCTCGCTACCTCGATATCACCTCCGTGTAAAACAAATGCATGCAAATAGACACGCACGCATATGCTTATGGATACCTCACTGTGATACATCGCGAGCTGCTTGGGGGTTTACCTCGATGCCTACGTGAAATAAAAATATTTGGTTTTAACATCGCGGTCGATGGAAAGTATCAATGTGATCTGCCTCGTGATTGGTCAAATCGGTTCAACTTATACTTCTGGAATAGGTAGAGTATAGCACAAACAGAGGACTGGACAACTGAGCTTTCATGTGCGATTGAACCGGCGGCGTGTTCGCACCTCCATCCGTGTAGAAATAGCTAGTATCGACATCGAGGCATCGAGATAGAGACCGCGATCATGAACATCTTGGCTATGTAATTAATTACCCTAAAAGACGCTGAATTATGATAAAAAATTCGATCATTCTCCTATCTGTCTAGCCTTTTCCCAACTATGTTTGGGTCGGCTTCTAGTCCAACCGGATTCAGCTGAATATCAGTATTTAACTCGGAGCGACTATTTGCAGTGTCGCTCCATCTGACCTCCACAATATAGGGTCTGGGTAATATAATACTATACCCGTTGGTAAGACTAGACTTTCGGGCTTCTGACTACCCGTAATATTTACACACATTCCCTATACACTTTATTTCTGCATGAATTACAAAGTAGACGATAGAGGGCCATTTACCCTCCGTCATCTGCTGTTTTGAAACTATTTAAACCGATTGCATTCCAGTGAATGTTTTCGCTGGAATATAGTCAGTTTTGCATTCCACAAAATTAATTACTTCAATCAACATTTCACATAGATATTCGGAATAAATATTCGGGTCTAGTTTTCTAGATTTTGTGCGACTGTTTCGAGCGGATTTATCCTTAAAGTTAGACTAGTAGGAAGCTTAATTCTGCTAGAGACGTCTTTGGAGATTTTCAATATTGTCTTTGATCAAAAACTATTTTGTCTTTGGACCTGTTATAGTCACTTAGAGCGCTTTGTAAAGTCAAGGAAATTAATGGTTTAGCAAATTAACTACCAAGTTAAACTGTCCGTATATTCAAATCACAGATGTAATTATTTGACAGTTGTATGACATTCCTACACGGCAAATTGATGTAGTGTGTCAATCTGATAAACAATTTATTTCTCTGACTTTAGGTACAGACGCCAGCATATCAAGCTACCCGAAACTGTCAAATTTTCCCAATCAACTTTAAACCTAATGCTTTAGCGATAAAGTTGAAAATCTATTAAAGAAATTTGATAGATTGTAGTAGCTTGATGTGCTGGCGTCTGTACATGAGTGAGTAATAGGGCAAGAACTTCAATTTTAATCTAGGATTCATTCCAATAGACTATATTGATACCCTAGCTTCAATTATCCCTTACTTCATACACGTGGATGGTTCTAACAAGCATCAAAGCTGCTATGCAGGAAGACTGCTTCGTGGCAAGGCGCTTCAGGGATTATGTCAGAAGGATGACCAGCACTCGCCTGTCCTTGCAATAAAGCACAAAATGCAATCAGACATCCATTTTCCCAAACTGTTTTACTTAATTTAACCGATATTTAGATGACCCATATTAGCGAGGACACAGACTTGCATATATCATGAGTGTTTTAGAAAGATAAAAAGAAAAAATTGTTTAGTTTGCACAAACAAAACGCACATTGCAAAAAAAAATACACACATATAAGTGTGCAAACACACCAGCGACACGCGTCGACGATAGGGGCAATTGCAACCGTCGATGCGTGTCGGCAAGAGCCGTCAACGCGTGAGTACGGTGCTCGAATACACGAGCAGCATGTTCTAGGCGACATCCGCCGACACTCATCGGCGTTTGCAGTTACCTCTGTCGTCGACGCGTGTTGCTCGTGTGTATGCACACTAAAGTAGCCAAAAGCTTCGTATTCAACAGCTAAAATTTGACAATGTTGTCCAGTGCTTGATGGCAAGTCAGGTTACAATTTGATCGGCAACTAGCCGCAGTAGTACTAGTGTCGGCGGTTTTCGGCAAGTAAGTACATAAATAAGTAAGCCAATCGTTTCAGAACCCTCAAAGATTAAACTATGGTTTTTGAGCCGGTGGCAAAATTTGTTACGTAAAATGTCACCAAAAGCCCCCGACAAAAACAGTAAGTAAAGAGATTAAAGTTTACCCTTTTAATAATGAATTTGCTAATAGTAGGATTAGGGGGAAAACTCAGCTAGGTAAGCGACCTTTTTTGTATCTAGGCAGCTCATAAAAGGCCTTAGCCTCACAAACGATAAAAATAGACCAACATAACATAACATCATAATATAACATGACATCACGCTTATATTCCTCGAAGAGTTAGGCTGAGGTGTAGATATAGTACACCGGCGTTTTGCCAGTTATGTCATCATCTGCCTAGCCTTTTCCCAACTGTGTTGGGGTCGGCTTTCAGTCTAACCGGATGTAGCTGAGTACCAGTATTTTACATGGAGCGACTGCCTCTCTGACCTCCACAACCCAGTTACTGGGTAATACGATACCTCTTGGTAAGACTGGTTGTCAGACTTTCGGGCTACTGACGACCCGTAACGACTGTCAAAGATCCACGAATGACAGCCGGTACCAACGGCTTAACGTGCTTTCCGAGGCACGGAGGGGTCTTGGTATGTGAAGATGGTCACCCATCCACGGATCAACCGCGGCAAGCATAGCTTAACATGATCGATCGACCCGTGCGGCTGTTATTACTTAGCCATAAGCCCTTCATTTTGCCAGTTATGTTTAAGTTTCATATAATGGGTGGTGAACCAATCGCCACCAACCGAGCACAAATCCAGACTCCGTAGCTCCCGGAGTCTGGATTTGTCAACCACTGAGAAATTCCTAATGGAAAAACTCGACAAAATTTTGCCCGACCCTTAAATCGAACCCAGGATCTTGTAGCTTGGAGCCAGGAGGGCTTAGCAGTAGCGGTTGCGCCCGCCAGACCAACGTTGCAGGAAAAAAACAGACAAACATTAATGTAATTAAAGCACTAATTAATGCCATTTGTCTAGCCATATTAGGGCATTCGGTTTATTAGGATACCTATAACTGTATTATAGTATGTACAACATAAAATTAGTATTAAAAAATCACAGGTATTATAATAAATTCCCAACACAGGGCTGTCGCATATCTCCCGACACATAATAAAGCATTAGTCTCTCAGTTTTTGCTCCTTCTTTTAATGATGACCCTATTAGCATTCCTTGGAAAATAATTTAATATCTCTATAGTCCTTTGGCAAAACGATTCGCGATGACATTTTTCTTCCTTTTCAGAGAATCATTTTTGACACCCTCATTTGTTTCTCGTCTATTTCAAGTCTTATTTTTTTATTCCTTTGTCCATTATAAAGGCGATTAAATTTCGTGATTCAAGAGCAAAATTGATGATACAAAAATGAATTTCAAATGTTTTCTTGTAAATAAAGTATGAGTACCGTAATTTTCCATTGTTTTCTGTTCAGTGAAGTGTCTATCTATAACTTATAAACGTGGATAATTAATTTGTCTTGAGAACTTTTTCAACCTTAAGAAGCCAAGAGAGGTCGGTATCCGCGGTCGTGTGAGAGTCCATAAAGCCATCCCTCTAATTGAATGATGAAGCTTGCTTGACAAGGTACAAGATCGAGTAACGAACTGTTTTTTTTTTTCATATCTCTATATTGTCCCACTGCTGGACAAAGGCCTCACCTATATTCTTCCACCTTTCTTTGTGCTGTGCCGTCTCCGTCCAATTGCTTAGGCACGAGTCCAAACTGTTTATAGGTATAAAAAAACTAATATCATTAAGTCTCCTTCCATGGTCACCGAACAAACTAATTACATCAAGTAGGTGACAATACGTAATATGCTCGAGTCGCGTGATTATCTACCTATATGTACAGTCACGAGTATCAATATAAGCACTTAAGCCAAAACGTCAGGACAGCCCTCAAAATTTAAATTTTCTGACGTTTTTTTGCAGTTATCTGGTCGGTCTAAATATGATTTGCGGCCATTACAAATATTTATTTATACAATTATAATCATATTAATAACCAATACAACTCAGTTAAGCTCATATTACCTGCAGGGTAATTGCGTAACACACTATCAATAGCAATGGGTTTCATTTTGACAGATCAACAACATTCATTGCGTTATTTACGTTGTTGAGCAGACAAAATTGTCGAACTTATAAAGCAATGAATTAGCAATATCCTTAAAAATAAATCAGATTGTGATGAAAAGTCTGTCACGCAATTGGGGCTCTCGACCTACGTGAATAATCATATAAGTAAGGCTACGGAAATTTAATTTTAATGAAGTTCCAAACATACACATGCCTAGGTATGTAGGGTACAACATTGGATTTTAATATCGGCCGCTCCGTCCGGTAACTAGATTGTTATCGTATGAATACCCGTGCCGGAAAATGGGTGGGCCGGAATTTGGCGGCGAAAAACATGCTGGCATCCGACCCCAGCTGATTTAATATCGTGTACGGTTGAATTCCTATAATGATATCGATAGGCTCTCGACAAACATCTGGTAATGATCCCTGAATTGGAAGTTGATTTTGGGTCCACTTATGCTCCACTTTTGGGTACATGTTGGGCAGTAAGAAGTATTAAGACATACTTAGGAATAGCCGTGGACTACGATCCAGGTTGTTTCTATCTTTTAGCTTGATTCAGTTTTAAAGTTCCAGTTTTAAAACTTCTTATTTTCTTTTTGACTGTACTTACATCCTATTTTATTTTATTTTATTTGTTAGGGACAAAAAACAGTTACATGCCAAGCTTAACTAGGGATTCTTAAATTAGCACAATACTTAGAAATACAGTTATACACAATCTATTCCATATGTATGAAAGAAAGAAAGAAAAATTGTTTATTCTGCACGACCTAAATACTCATTACAAAAAAAAAGACAAAATATACACATATAAAGTAGCCAAAAGCTTCGAATTCAATCAATTGTAGTTTGGCAATTTTGTCCTTTGCTTGATGTCATTAATCACACTTGCAAATGTCAGTAAACAAACAATCAAAACAAAAACCAGATAAATAATAATAATAATAATATTCCACAACTTTCACACAACGCCATCTAGTCCCAAACTAAGCAGAGCTTGTGCTATGAGTACTAGACTACTGATAAACATACATATATATTTCTAAATACATACATATTATAGATAAATTACACCCAGACACGTTTACTGTGGCGTCAGAGGCGTTATTCAGATCTATCAAGGGTGCAGGTGAACGGAAATTTGGGACACTCCAACAAACCGCACCGCACTCGTACTGAGTGTCAGATAAATCGATATTACCTACCTCATTTCGCCAGATTATGTTTGCAGCGGCCTACTTGATGTAGCTTTAAAACTGATAATATTTTTTAATAAATACCTACTAATTTATTATCCAGATGTCTTAACCCCATTCATAAAACCAGTCATTCGGTAAACATGTTTATCTCCAATATCTTTTCTTTGACGTAGGTACAGAAGCTCACATAAGCATGTTATAACGCGCGTTGATTCGCGCGAGAGCTCGTCCGGATAAAACACTTTATGCGTAGCCTTTCTCGATAAGCGACCGGCAAAATGGTTCGCTTGCGGACCAGGTTTTAGGAATAATACTTAACTATTCTTTTTTAGAATACAATATTCTTTATGATGCACACCATATAAATTACAGACATAAATATTGTGTGTGTTAGTGTAGAAGAAAGGGGAGGCCTATATCCGTCAGTGGTTGATTCCGGGCTAAAATTATGATGATGAGTGTGGTAGGAAAATATAAATCTAGGTTTTAAAAAGTTAATGTAAATGTCATATTTACATGACACAAGAGAGAGACACGGAACGACAGTGGTTATTAGACACTCAGCTGTTAGCTGATTCATTGATTTAGGCACTCTTTTCCACAACAGTTTCAAAAACATTAATTTAATAATAATAATAAGTATTTATTTTCTCGCCACAATAAACATTACAGACATTGTTACAAATGAGAGATTATTTGGTTTAGTTTACTGTGGGAGACTGGTGCCTAAGATAGGCTTTAAGGGCCTGTGTTTCAGGTCACCAGGTCTCCGCCCTCTAGCAGTTCGATACATTGCATGATTATAATAATAATAAAAGTGATTTAACAGATTTTTATGATTAGGAGGTTGTATAAAAACTTTTAGAGTCTGTAGCTCAACATAAGGTGTTTAAAAAAATAAAAAATAAATACCTAATTAATAAATGAATGAAAGAAACAAAAACAGACAAAAAATAGAAAAAAAAAAGAAAGAAAATAAAAAATAACATGTGTTTGTATGGTGTTAGTTGTTAGTTTATACAAGCCTGGCTTCTGCATTTTTTCGTCAGCGAGAAACCTTTCTTTAACATAAAATTTATCCTATGACACTCTGCAATATTGTAGCCTACCATTCGTGAAAGAATTTTCGGAATCGGATCAGTAGTTCCGAAGATTACCATACAAACTCAAAAATTTTACCTCTTTATAATAATAGTATAGATATCGGTAACACTCCACTTTCTGATCCATTGGAACGTAAAAACTTTTTGAATTATCCTCAAATAACTACATAGGTTCTCGAGTCAAGGATCAATTATCTATCACTACGGCAGAAACAACTGCAACTGCACTACTATTGTAAACAACTGAACAAATCTCCTATAGTTTTTTTTTTTTTTTTTTACACCTAGTATCTAGGCAATTAAGCCCGGCCGCGCTACTTTAGTGAATAATGCAATTATTGCAACCCAATTACATCGTTGAGCGTCGGATACTTCTCAGTGTTTAATCTTATTCCACGGTTTGGGATTCCGTATCAAAATAGCGGATATTGAACCTTAGTTTAAAATAATAAAGGGAAATTCCCGTATTTTTAAAAACGTTTGAATTCTAATTTTAGTCTGTATCTGTCAAAAATAATGTACAGACGCCAGCATATCAAGCTACTACTATCTGTCAAATTTCTTTATTAGATTTTCAACTTTATCGCTAAAGCATTAGGTTCAAAGTTGATTGGGAAAACTTGACAGTTTCGGGTAGCTTGATGTGCTGGCGTCTGTACCTGTACCTTTGTCAAGTTTTTCACATTACCTAGTTGTCGCTGAGATGAAATTGCTACTAGATTTAGAACGTTTTTAAATACGGTAATTGGCCTTCTGCTTCAAAGTTTATAAAATGAAATAAAATTAATTTATTTGCTAGAATTAGGTACACAAATGTGGTAAAATAATTCTTCAATGAATCACTATATTCGACTTATCAGTCGTGCAAATATTTCGAGTAGGTACACAATTACACATGCTTAATAAAGTCAGAAAATTACATAAATGGCACATGCACATCATAATTTACATTCTTAATATATGAATTATTATAAATTAATTATTGCAGCTGTACAAATGATTACGAATAGTTGTTTGAAGGCTTAGCAGGGTGAGATGGCAAAGTGTATGCTCAAATACCCATTCCACACATCGCGACTTTGCTAGATCATATATTTCCGTATTTGAAAAGATGGCTTTACCGTATGTTCAAAGCTACACTTCTGTCCTTCTGTAATCTGTTTGAATCCAAGACTAATAGAAGTTTTTGATTAAACTGAATAACCGAACTGTTTCGGTTAATTCCAGTCAACAAAGAGTATTTCCAGGAATAGTTGACCCGTTTCTAATGATGTCAGTCGATGTTCTTACGAGTACTAATAACAAATCATCGTCAGAGTTTCACCATTTTTTGATTTTCATCTGTTTCTTGTTAACCTTCGAAAACCATGAAAACGACACACTTGATGAAACATTATTAATTGAAAACTTAAAAAAATAATAATAATCGCAGCCACCATCTTGGATTTTCATTTTGACCTAAGTATCGGTTTTAGCACTATCGAAAATCGTAAAAACTATCTCTATAAAGTCGAATAAAGGGGGCATAACGCTTTTTCGTTACGTGACGATTTCTACCAGTTTACTCCTACCGCAAGCCGAGGGGATCATGGCCTAATAATAACAGCCTCACCGTCGAATTTCAGGGTTAAGCAACACTTGCCGAGGTTGGTCCGTGGATGGGTGACCATCCATAATATACCGAGACGTCTCCGTGCCTCAGAAAACACGTTAAGCAGTTGGTCCCGATTGTCATTCGTAGATCTTTGACAGTTGTTATGGGTAGTCAGAAGCCCGACAGTCTGACAACCAGTCCTGCCAAGAAGTATCGTGTTAACCAGTAACTGGGTTGTGGAGGTCAGATAGGCAGTCACACCATGTAAAATACCAGCTGCATCCAGTTAGAGTGGGAGCCGACCCCAGCATAGTTAAAGAACTTCGTTCCAAAAGTGTATAAGCAACTTTTATAGAACGTAACTTCACTCCTCCGTCTGACTACGGAACCTTAGATTCTCGGTATTTTTTCCATCTTTAGCCGAAGCATTGTGCCTTGATTATCTCGGAGTAATTAAATCACTGAGTGGATAATGTGGGTCCAAGAATGCGGAGTAAAAGACGCCCTTCTGTCGGAAAAGTGTTGAGATTGAATGTAAGGGAGCCGGGAGGAACGTGGGATGAAAATGGAGGGTAAAATTAGATGTTATTACGTAACTTTGCGTTTTTGATATTGTCCTTTTAGGGCTGATTTTTCAAACGACAGATAATTATTATTCGTGGAATAAAATTGACGTCTGACAGACTCTGTATGGAAGAACTGTCAAAAATTCAAAATTATTCCTCGGATAAAATTATCTGGCGTTGGCAAAATCAGCCTTTATTGAAAGTGTGAAAGTCTTATTTGCCGTGCGATTCTGTAACCATGTCACCGCGAAAGCTTGGGTGAAGTGAGCGTGGAGTGAGCTGTCATTCGCTAGGGATTAACACTATTAAGTGCTCACTTTACTTATGATTTCACGGTGAGATTTTTACAGAATCGACTGGCTGTTCTATTTTTAGAGTATCTTTGTACAAATGTAGCATTATTTTTTCCTGACGTCCACGCAAATGTTAAAATACAAATATTTTATGAATATGGGCTTCTGTCCGCGACTTCATCCGCATGAAATTTCAGCCCCCGAACCTCCGCGTCGCATCCAATTGCATCGTTACTGCTTAGCATTCTTTCTGACTTTTTTCTTTTTGGTGAGCTCCTAGGGTCGTAGCCCCCTTCCTTAAGGATTACGCTATCAAAAACAAAAAGATTTTTCAAATCCGTCCGGTAGTTCCAGAGATTAGCTCGTTGGAACAAACAAACTCTTCAATGTTATTATTAGTATAGATACATAGATATTTTAAATGAACCCTTTACAAGAAATTTTCTATCATTTGGTATGTTAATGCCTATAAAAATATCTTGCCAGAAACTGAAGTATTTCTGTGAAGTTAGTTAATTTTCCTTTCCGGCCGTTTTCACAAATTGTAGCTTCAATACTAACTTACAAATTTCCCAGAATTCTCCGAAGACTTTCGTATTCTCTCTCCTAAATGAAGTCCAGCCGATCGATTCTGTAAAAATCTCACCGTGAAATCATAAGTGAAGTGAGCACGTAATAGTGTTAATCCCTAGCGAATGACAGCTCACTCCACGCTCACTTCACCCAAGCTTTCACGGTGAGATGGTTACAGAATCGCACGGCTGAAATGTTTTATCCTCACTATACAACATGTACATGGCGCTCCAAATATTAACAACAACTATACGGGCACAAAGGGAATGTAATAGCGTGTCAATTTTTTTTTTTTTGTATACACTAGAGAGACTTTTGTTCACGATTTTTCGATACACTTGTTATTTGCACACCCTTCGCTACATACATGAATTCGGCCAGTAAACGCTGGTAGCTAAAGTTATGTATTCTTTTAATATAGGCTGCAAATATATATTGTTTCTTGTGTAATTGAGTAACCACAGTAAAACTATAAAATTGATTTCAGTATATATGTCTCAAAGCCAAGACAAACAGTAATGACACATTTCATAATATTTACTTTACACTGTGACGTCATAATTCTATTGTCTGGCTCAATAATGGATGGCACGGATGCCAGGCAACGTGGCAAGCTACGAACTTGCCATACTTCCCTAATGTCAATCTCATTTGGGTGGTAAGTGAAATACCACGCCCTTTGTGGATACCCTATTGGTGTTTCATCGCTGTCTGACATAATGTTTAGTTAAGTATTTTTTGCTATGGTAATGTTGTGAAAAAGTATATTAGGTAAACCGGAAAAGGAATTGAAATATTAATTATGTCTTTATTCGGAAAACGGTATTCCGTTGTGCATAATGCTATCCAATAGGTATATACTCCAATAGCTAGGTCATCCAATAGGTAGGTACTTTTTTAATTATTCAGAAAAGCGTGTCAAACTACAGCCGGTCGATTCTGTAAAAATCTCACCGTGAAATCATAAGTGAAGTGAGCAGTGTCAATAGTCATCATCATCTGCCTTGCCTTTTCCCAAATATGTTGGGGTCGGCTTCCAGTCGGCTAGTCGGTTAGTGTTAATAGTGTTAATCCCTAATGATAACTCACTTCCCGCTCACTTCACCTAAGTTCTAAGGGTGAGATTTTTACACAATAGCACTTCAGGTTATGTTTTCGAAGAGGTCGAAGCTGCGAACGTTACCCGCGCGCGCGCCGCGGTTGCAGTATTTAATTGACGTGACCCTACTCCTATCATAATTACATTTAGCGCGAATTTCACCAAACTCTTATACCGAGAATACCTATGTCTTATTCTGAGAACAAATTTTGAATTTTTGACAGTTTTTCCATATATCGAACTGTCAGACGTCAATTTTATTCCTCGGATAAAAGTTATCTAACTTCGGTAAAATCACCCCTAATGGTATACAGAAACATCACTTACAGATCTAAAATACATAATTTCTAAACAAAATATTGCTAACGTCGTCGTAGCAAGAGTGACCCTTGTAGACCTTGACCAGCACATAACATAACATGACACCTCTAACCCTGAGAGCATAAACCCTTAAATTGGAAAAACAAAATAGGAATTCCTTCACAGTCTTTTTGAGTAATTAGTTCATTGAGTAAGTATTTTGAAGCTTCTAACTAAATGTAATCCAAATGCCTACCTACCATTACCGACTCAACAATATTTTAATATTAATTTATTCACTAGCAAAGCTAACTTCGTAAATACGGAAGTGCCTATCCAGCTATGACTGGTCCGGTAAACAGACTACCCCTTAACGAGAAAAGTTAGAAGAACTGCTACTCGATGCTACATTTAAAACATATTATGCTTAGTTTTTATGTAGCATGTTTTTAACGTATTTTGTCTTAAAATTGTGTTTACTCCAGTGCGAGTTTTTAGTTTTGGCTTGCAACTGGACAATTCACTTACAAACGAACGCGAGAACCGCGAGAGGTTTTCAGAAGTAAAAAGCAGGTTAAATGAAATAATAAATAAATAAAAAAAATAAAATCGTTTATTTGGAACAGAAACAGATCTTCAGTCTTAAACAGTTACAAACGATGGCAGCTGCAAAAGTTAAAAACTGTGGCGCAGTTGCCAACGCCCTTCTCCTAGCAAGAAGATACGTGTTCCAGATTAAGTGAAGGGTACAAAAAAGTTTCTAGAAATTTTACTTAAAACTAAGATTAAAAAAATCAATTAAGAATAAATGAAAATCTCTTCTAGTTGTGTTTTTTCTAAAAACGCCAGCACATCAAGCTACTACAATCTGTCAAACTTTAATAGATTTTCCCTGGTTCAACTTTATCGCTATAGCATTAGGTTCAAAGTTGATTGGGAAAATTTGACAGTTTCTGGTAGCTTGATGTGCTGGCGTCTGCACATATTAGTTTTCGACGATATGTTTCAGAATGGTTGACTAAAGTATTCAACATAAATACTAAGTATTATTTTATTATGGTTTCAAACAAATAATATTCCTGCTAAGTGCTGTCACAATATTACCAACATGCAGTAATCAAACTTCTAACGAGAAAACATACATACACATACTAGAATATATATATCATTTTTAGTAGCAAAACATGTTTTTTCATCCTTTCTATCTTAAAAGAAGTAAGAAGTTCCGTGCGATATCAGCTTAAGTTTTCTCTAGTTAAAGCAAGTACCTTCCCATCTTCATTTGAAAGAAAAACTATTTCTAACCTCTGCTGTACCAATAAAAGTGAACTGAGGTGTTCATAAATCCTACTTGTTCAAATTATTCTACTACATTTTATTTTTATTTGTACTCCTGGATGTCGAAATGTCAACTGGGGTGTGTTGGTTTATAAAAATATGCGGTTACACACGTGCTTATTTCGCTAGTTTTCACTAGAGCGGTCCGGATTCGTAAGCCCAACTCGGCGATATTCAGCATACAATTTAAAATCTTCACTCAGTATAATTGTCCTCTTCTACTAATAAAACTCTCAACCCGGCAGATAATACCCGTAAATACAAAAACAACAAAAATACAACCAACATCTGAAAAAAAGAAGAAGCCCGTATAAACAACAATCTGTTGTCCAAAATACGAGCGTCCTACCAGGAGTTCATAACGCAATTAGAGGTAAAGGCTGTAAGTTAGCCGCGAGCACGACCACCGCTGTGATTTGAATCCCTAATGGTCAAACGGAAAAATAAAGCTCTTCTGTGAGACGCGGAAACGTGAGGCACAGTATTTTCTCCATATATTTTTTTTAAAACAAGAGGATTACGCTACGTATCATTGGTCCGATCGTGTAATTGGGTTTGTTAGAACTGTTAGAAGGCTCTTCGTCATAATCCGATGTTGGAATTTTGCCCAGTTCATGTCCTTACCTGGCTTGCCAGTGTTCGCACACGAACGATACAGTTAGCGGTAATCCGTATGCAGAGGATTTATGCAAGTGTTCCATTTGGAATATCATGGCCATCCCCCCCCTCAAAAAAAGTCGTAGTCAGGCTTAAGGCGATTTGGTACAATCACAGCTGTACCTTATTCAGGGAAGCACATAACTAAACATAAACGTACTAACTAACCACTCTACCGTATTAGGTTTTGTGTGATTAGCAGTGCAACTATGCAAAGCGGAACAGTGGGTGGCCGTTGTTTGTTTGGAGCTTTCTGCGACAGTGACGCCGCCATTCATCAGCATTTGAACAAATACATTCACTGCCTGCGAATTTAGACGCATATTTGTATCGCCTCAATCAACAAAAAACTGGCCCAACTGTAAATAATGTGCAGCCTTTATCCTGCAGAGAACACCGTTAGTAAAAAAACTAAGAGTGGCCTCTCACGTGCTCGCAAATCCAAAACACACATTTCACCTGCAATAGACGAGCGACACCAACACCGACGAAAAAACTGAATTTTTCTCCGTTGTGCCATAATTGGATTCGTTTTCAGCACACTTTTAATTTTATTTGCGTTCACTTTCTCACTTTGATGTCGGCGCACGATCCGAGGGCTTTTAGATAAATATCCAATTATCGGATACGATTTTAATCCTCGGCGACTGCGGCATGTGATTTGTATTCCAGAGCACATTATTGTCATGTTTTAATCCGTCTAATTATAGAAAGCAATTCGTTCGAAAGCACTGTTAATATGAAATGGGGATAGAATTTCAGTAAACGTTATTAAATATTGACATTGACGCTCAGTCCGGAACAATTTCAATTTTGATTAGCAAACGTGTGTGCGAACCTATCAGTGCGTGAGTGTAGGTAAATATGTGAAGATTCGAGTTGGGCGTGATCACATCACAGTCCTAACAGGCTGAGCGATTACGTCGACAGCAGGGCGCGGTACCACTAACCCAATTTGTTGAAAACGACCGAGTAAACACACGTCGATTCTACGCCTCACCGAGATTTATTGCAAGATCGTAAAATGCAGCTCTCTGTGTAAAAACTTCCAAATTGAATGGAGTAGGTATATCATCCAGCCTTCAAATGGAGGTGCTCGTACTACATTTTATGGTTGTCGTATTGTTTTGGACAGTCTTCAGACAATGGCAGATCTTGGTGATGTCATAAAAAATATATGCTCTCCAAAGAGCTTTCATTTACAGTTTGGAATATTTATGTACTTTTAATGAAAGCTTATCACAGGCATGAATAATGGAATTTATCCAGTTTTCCTTAAGGCTTTTCTTTTCACAGCTTTTATCTTGAATAGAATTACGTACATTATTCTACCTTCATATAAGTACATCATTGTTTTAGTTCGTCACCAGATTGTCATGTTGGCAGAGAGCCTTGGCAGTGCGAGGCGAGGCGAAATCCGCTATAATATTTTATGAGCCCTATTTTATGATTGCCACAAAATAGCTCTTTACTTCGTCTTTATTAATACCTGTTACTTTAATGAATAGTGTTACTGGCATTCATCCATCCGTATTAAACGTCTTTAAGACAGGTAGGTACATAATTATAGTTTCATGAAAGCTGTACTGGGTATACAACTGGGTAGGTAGTGAATATGTTTCTGGTTGACGAATAGCACCGCTATTTCGCGACATGTACATAGGTATTTATTAGATTATGTAGAATGAAGGAACATACAGCATTGAAATAATGCCGAGTTATGATTACAATATATGTAGGTACTAACAACCAATTAACGTAATAGATATACTATGTTACCC